>JBBPBX010001303.1:20704-85094 GCA_038048925.1 Garcialebias charrua
TATATATATTTTTATTTTGACCAAAACATTTTACACATTTTTTTAAGACTTGGGGCGACGTGCATTTCAAGGCATGTAAGCCTTTGTTCCAGTTTTAACTTATCTTTAAAACAATAATTTTTCCAATATTCAGAAAAACAAGCTTCTGTTTTGAAGTTTTTTATCAGACAGTTTTATCCTAAAGCTATAACTCAAAGTAAAATTTACAAAACAAGTAGATTATTAAAAGACACAGTGAGCAGCTAAATGAAACCTATGAAGCGGACACTTTGGGACCCCTGGAGACGATGGATGGGGATCCATTGTTGTCCTCCGGTTTGGTCAGACAGGATGCAGGCCGATGGCCAAACCAAACAGCATTATCTGTGTGTAAACACAACAAATCTGCACTGAACCTTTGGCCCAAAACTCAACAGCAATCCAAACATCCTCCTCAAGAAGTGAAACGAGTCAGGGAGAAAGGCAGAGACACGTGGAGGAGAGAACGAGTGTGAGTCATCCCAGCAACTAATTTTTTTTATTGTGTCTGGGGGCTGGAAGCACAGGAACCAATTACAGGCTTGTTTTTGTAATAAATATGCTTATTCGATAAAGTTCTGAAATGCAATAAAATGAAAAGATGGGCACTAAAAGTGTGTGTGTGTGTGTGTGTGTGTGTGTGTGTTGGGGGGGGGGGTATACTTCTTCCTGTTTGGTGCCTTTGGTGACTTCACTTTCAGTTTGAATAAGTAGAGAGTTAACAAAAATATGCTGATGGTTTGAAAGCTTCAGCTTCAGAAGTAATTCACGCTTAGAATTTAATGCGATGTACTGCTGGAAAACAACAACTAAGACTAACAATAAAACATGGAGTAAGTTTTGATGCTCTTAGTTCTCAGTCAGTCTTTAGTTTTCATGACTTCAATTCAACCTTTATTTAAACAGATAAGTCAAATTGAGCCTCGAACATTTTTTCAGAAGTGAGACTTGTTTGGACATAAAAAGTGGTGAAAAATAACACACGGGGTTTGGAGACAAAAAAAATCCTAAAACGCTCTTAATCTTTGGTTAATAATAATGAAAAAAAATCTAACACATAAGCACATATTTACGCTGACAGTCTGCGGGGGGCAACGCAAGGATGTGTGCATGTCCAGAGACAACACACAGAGGCACTGCAGAGTTCAGATAAAATCACGCAGTTCAAATAGTTCCCTCTGGAGAGATCTGTACACACTCGGGGGGTGCCGAGGATGGCCAAGGACGAATCCAAAGAGTCCTAAAATGATGACAGGATGTTTATTCAGCTGGGCCTCTCTGAAAAAATCATTCCTTAGTAGGAGGGAAGGGAGGGGTAGAGCTTCAAGTTTACAAAACTTCCAGGTGTATTAGGATAAGATGGCCAGTCAAGGCCAGTCAGGGAGCCAAATTCAGATAAACTCGATTGTTTTGGGGACAGGCAGAAATGTAATGACATCTACCTTGAGTCTGTGTCGATCCACTTAGTTCCAAAATGTCCATATTAAATGGTCACACCAAGGGCCATGCCTGAGAGTAATCCCCAATATCTGATCCATTCTGCCAAAAGCAACTGAGTCTGGGTGCTCGAGATATGAACCAAGCTATCATAAGGTAAGCAGCCTGACTGGGTCCAAATTTGCTGCTGATGACTTCCTTGATTGTAGATAAACCAGTAACCAGCCAAATCCTAAAAGCAGGAACCAGTTATCATAAATACAATTATATATGCATCCTTAAAATCCATCAATGACAGCAGAGATGGACACATCATCAAGTCTTCGAAGTCGATAAGATATCCAGCTGCGTGCGTGCCTATAGGGCAAATTGGTTCGCCTAAAGCCTGTCTTCTCTTCAAAGAAATGTTATCAATTGCGTTGAGGGACCAACTGACCAAATCCATAAATTATGATTCAGAAGATTTGTAGAAGAGAGTCTGTAAACAATTTCACAGGCAGGACAGAGCAAAGCGAAGCGGAGAGGGAAACGAGAAAGCGTCCGCCTTTGACAAGAGCAAGTGTTGAGCTATACAGGCTTCTGTCAGTCTTTGTTGTCTATTGTTTATCATTCTTTGTTAAAATCAGGTCTCTCTTGTAAATGAGTCCCCTGAAACTCAATGGGACTAACCTGTATAAATAAATGTCTAATGAATTTTGTGTTTTTGTAATAATAATAATAATAATAATAATAATAATAATGAATTCAATTTATAACGCACTTTTCATTAATGAAAATCTCAAAGTGCTACAAGGAGCAACAGAATTAAATGACAATAAAACAAATAATAAAACAATTAAAATCAATAACAATATCAGCTAAGATCAAAAGTAGAATCATGAGGAGGTAGAGTATGCTTGGTCGAAAAGAAAGGTCTTCAAGTCGCTCTTAAAGTCAACCACAGACTGTGGGGCTCTTAGACATTCAGGAAGAGAGTTCCACAGGCGGGGGGCAGCCACACTGAAAGCCCGGTCTCCCATGGTCCTTAATTTGGTTCTCGGAATGTGAAGGAGATTGCTGTTCTGTGACCGCAGCGAACGGGTGGATGAGTATGGAATGAGAATATCCTTCAGATAATCTGGTGAAGTTCCGTGTAAGCATTGATGTGTAATGAGAGCAGTTTTGTACTGAATTCTGTAGGCGACAGGAAGCCAATGAAGGTTATGGAGAATGGGCGTAATATGTTCAAATTTACGAACTCTCAACAAGATCCTTGCTGCACTGTTTTGAATATATTGAAGTTTCTGAAGGTTTTTGCCAGGGATTCCAATAAACAGGGAGTTGCAGTAGTCGAGCCTGGAGGAGACAAAAGCATGGACGAGCTTCTCAGCATCGGAAAAAGTTAGGGATGGGCGAAGTCTGGAGATGTTTCGAAGATGGAAGAAGCAAGTTTTAAACAGATGCTTAATGTGATTTTCAAATGTAAGATTGGAGTCCATTTTTATTCCAAGATTAGTAACAGAGGTGGAGAGGGGGATGTCTTGTCCAGAAAAGGAAAGTCTTGTTATAGGAGATGTTTGTACCTGGTGAGGGGTGCCAATCAGTATGGCCTCAGTCTTGGAGCAGTTTAATTGAAGAAAGTTCTGATTCATCCATGCCCTAATTGCCTCCAGGCAGGCAGAGAGGGCAGTGAGTGAAGATGGAGATGACAAGGTGGAAGATGAGGATGCTCCAGTCCTGATGTAAAGCTGTGTATCGTCGGCATAACAGTGAAAAGAAATGTTGAACTGATTAATAATTTGACCTAAAGGCAGCATGTAAAGGGAAAACAGCAGGGGCCCCAGAACCGACCCCTGAGGGACACCACAGGAGACACAAACTGTCTGGGACGTGGCGTTGCCAAGACTAACACATTCCAGCCTATTGGAGAGGAAAGATTTGAACCAGTCCAGGACTGTGTCGCAGAGACCGACCTCCACATGAAGACGGTGGAGGAGGATACTATGGTCCACAGTGTCGAAGGCTGCAGTGAGGTCAAGGAGGACAAGGATGGAGGGAGAGCCAGTGTCAGCAGCCAAGAGGACATCATTGGTAACCCTCAGCAATGCAGTCTCTGTACTGTGAGCTGCCCTGAATCCAGACTGGAACTTCTCATACAGGGAGTGTTGTTGTAGGTGATCCTGCAGCTGAGCAGCAACAGCTTTTTCCAGCACTTTAGACAGAAAAGGGAGGTGTGAAATTGGGCGGTAATTAGAAAAAATGTCGGGATCCAAATTAGATTTTTTCAGAAGAGGCCTAATGATGGCGGTTTTTAGAGGCAGTGGAACATGACCAGATTGTAGAGACTGATTTATTATTTGAGTGATAAGTGGGCCTATTGCAGAATGATTGGTTTTTATGAGAGAAGAGGGGAAAGGATCCAGGGCGCAGGATGAAGGCTTCATTTTCTTGATGATGGCCTCCACCTCACTCTGAACAACTTCGTCAAAGCTGTTTAGGGTCCCAGAATGCAGACGGGTGGGTGGCACACTGAGAACGGGGAGGTTGTGGAGCTGAGATCTGATAGTGTCAACTTTGGTTTTAAAAGATGAAAGAAACAGGTCGCATTTTTGAGCAGAGTCCTCAAGAGTTTTTTTGTAGACTACTTATGGTTGTGTTAATATGGAAACCCAACCCTTATCCAAATCCAATCCACAGTTCTGTGTGTGTTTATGAACAGGATCTCAGGGTGTGGAGAGGACAGAGCCTGGTTTGGGAACCTCTGGCATTTTTCCATGGGCTGGATTCAGCTCTGCTCAGGTCGCCTTTCCATTGGGTGACCCCGCCCGTTTTCAGCTCGGTTCTTAGGACTCACTTGGCGTAGGTTCCAAGTGAGTCGTCAACAGATTGTAGGCCACTAATTGCCAAGAGAGAGAGAGAGAGAGAGAGAGAGATGTGAAGAGAGTGTCTCCTTTACAAGAATCAAACACCATTTAAAAAAACTGGCAACCACAGAATTTGCTTTTGTTATTTGCTTTTGAAAAATATGCAACATATCTACTAAAATGTTAACTCGTAAAGCAACACTGCAGTTCTATGAGGAGGTGCATTTATGGGCTTTGGCTGGCTGAGGGAAGGTGGCCTTGGGTGTCTTGCTCAAGGACATCATGACATGTGGGAATGGCGGGGAGTTGAGCCGTGATTTTCTGGTCGCACTTCAGCTGCCCTACCTCTACCGCTGCCCTGTCTTGGTCCCATCTAGCTGTAAACACCACTTCCCTTCTTTAGAACTTGAAGGAACCCGTCCAAATCCTGACTCAGACCAAGCCAAAACTGCACCTCCATCACCCAAATCCAATAGGACTCCACAGTACAGTATTTCCTGCCTGAAAACCCTCATCAGGGTAAAGGCCCAAGCAGATACTCAGACTCTTGGAGAACCCTTGGAGAAACCACTCAGCCACGGCATTTTTGGAAACCATGTCAGAGAATGGAGAGTGTTTTCTGGCTTTATTTCACTTATTTGCCCATCGATGTGTTTTGTTTGCTTTACATGCCATTTGCGTAGATCCAAGTAGACCTGGGGGTGAGTCTCTGCCTCAAGAGAATGACTTCAAGTATCTGGGAGTCTTCTTCGTGAGGGGACCAGGAGATGGAGGTGGACCATTGGAGTGGGGCCTCTCATCTGCAGTAATGTGATCATTGCTCAAGTTTGTTTTGGTCAAGAAGGAGCTCCTGAGAAGGCAATGATCTTCATTTATTGGTTCGTTTACATTCCAAACCTCATTTGGTCATGAGGTGTGGATCATGACTGAAAAGTTGAGACCCTCAATAAGCTTGTCTCAGGTGAGGAGTTCCACCCTCTGCTCCTTTGCATAAAACAACTCAGATTAGGTGGTTTGAACATCTGATTAGGATGCCTCCTGGATGCAAAGCAAACCCAGAATTTGCTGAACACCTTGGAAGGAGTCAGGCAGTGCCACTGGAGAGAGGAACATTTGAATTTCCTTTCTGGATCTGTTAGGAAATGGATGATAAGAAGTGTTGAAAACAGCTTTGGTGCCTTCAACACACTAAAAAAAGCAACAACAAATAAAAGGTGAATGTAAAATGTAAGAGAAAAGATAATGAATGATAAGGTCTCACACCCCCAAACCATTTTTTACCAATTAACTCCATTCCCCTCGTAAGAAAATTTGAACTTTGACCAAATTTTGGTGCCAATGAAGTGTCAACAAGATGCCAACCAGCACTCTTTAGGTGTTCTCCGGTGATTTGCAGATTTCCTTCCACTGTCTCTTTGCTTATTTTTTTCTCCAAGAAATCAGTTACCGTATTTTCCGGTCTATAAGTCACACCTTTTTGCCTAATTTGCATGCCCTGTGACTAATAGAGAGGTGAGACTTGTTTATGGATTTCCCCCCATATTTTTAGACCAATTTGTGGCTCAGATATGACAGTTTTTCATTTTGGCAAGAAAATGGTGCAGTACCACTTTTCCGCTAGGGTCCACCGAACGTTACCACCTCATGTGTCCGACGGCAGCCTCCTCTGGTCGGACACACTCTGTCGCTGCCCGGCCTCCTGCTCTGGAGGTATGAACTATTGTTAGCTCAGTGTTTGTTAGCAAAATAAGTCAAGAACCACAGGACAGATTTTTTATCAAACTTACAGAAAGTAATCACTAAGGACATTTACAACTGACTAGCTGAGATGTTTGAGATAAAATTTGATGTTTTATAACCGTAAATGTGTCGCGGTTAGCTTAGTTGTTTTTCTGTGTACAGGTGGTCCCCGATTTACGAGCGTCTGGACTTACGAGGATCCGACTTTACGAGGTTATCATATTTAATAAAAATGTAAAATTTAAAAAAAAATGTTTTTTGTGTGTGTTTAAATGTTCTTAATTTCATGTGTACAGCACTTTGTTGCAGCTGTGGTTGTTTTAAATGGCTTTATAAATAAAGTATAATTGTTATTTTTATGTTTTATTTCAATTTTTAGCGTATTAGCGATAGCTCACAAAGCGCAGCCGCCTGACATATCAATCAATCAATCAATCAATCAATCAATCACCTTTATTTAACCAGGTAGAGCCCGTTGAGATCGAGATCTCTTTTACAAGGGTGACCTGGTCAAGTGGTCAGCAGCACACGTCACATTGGCAATAGGCATTTGCACTTATCAAAAGAAAATAAAGAAAACTACAATCACAGTAAACAGATGTTGACAGTTCAAAACCAACAGGATATGACAGATTTCTATATACATTATATACAAAACAAGCAGACAGACCTCGGTTGGGTAAATAAAGTTAAAAAAATCAACAATGACATGTATATTGGATAAGTAATGGTTAGAAACATCTGCAATGGTCAAGTTTCTTGATGACATTTTCTACTACGGTTGACATAAAGGATCCAGGAGAGATGAATGTTGATAGTTTCAGATCTTTCTGTAAGTTGTTCCAGGCTGAGGGGACGGCGAAGCTGAATGCTCTTTTTCCTAGTTCAGTTCTGACAGGAGGAACTGACAGGAGGACTAAATCGTTAGAGCGCAGGGAGTAATGACTGTGTGATGTTTGTATTAAGGAGGTGAGGTATGACGGGACTAGGTTTAGGAGGGTCTTGTAGATGAAGGATATCCAGTGAGTGTATCTGCGAGTGCTGAGAGATGACCAGCCAGATTTTACGTAAAGCTCACAGTGATGAGTGCGATAACTGGAGTCAGTAATGAACCGAAGGGCACCGTGGTAAATGGAGTCTAAGGACTGTAGGTATTTTGATGCAGCACTCATGTACAGCACGTCACCATAATCTAGTATTGGCATGAATGTTGCAGCTAAAACGAGCGGAACCCCGCCGCCTGACATGCAACAAGCGGAGCGCGACAACATTAGTTCATGGGCTAAGCTAAGGCTAGGCTAAATGCTAAGCGGACCCAACCAGAACCAAACCGAACCGACGGCCGGTGGCCGGGAGCTCGCCTCAATGTCCGGGAGCTCGCCTAAGATGTCGGATGGACACCGAGCTAACGTGGAGAAGCAGCTCCGACAGCCTTTTTTGGATGTGCTACACGCTAACGAGCGCTAACGAGAGCAGGCCTAATCTGGCGAGGGCTAACAACAGCTAACGTGGGCAGCTTGTTTGGATGAATGAACACCGCAGAGAAACGGCTTTCGGTAAGTTGATTAAATATTTTTCTGGCTCCAAATGTATGAAGTTAGCGTACTAACAGTCCTTCCTTTAAACAGTTTTGACTGCATGGTGCTGCAGAAAGCTGGGGACCTCAGACGTAATGCGGCGGAGCTAAGAGATGAGAGAAGCTGCGCTCAAAGTAAGAAATTATTTTTTTATATTTTTTATAAATGTTTTAAATTGTTTTAAAGTGTTTTAAAGGGGACCACACATGCAAAATTCACTTTTTAATGTTTTTTTACTAAACTTTGGGTATTTACTTCATAAAAAAACAGTCCTTGTGCCAAAAAAATGCACCCAGTGGTTTATTTACTCTAAGTAGATTTGTTTGTCTGTGATTAAAAACGCTCCGTTTCACACTTCCTGCGGTTTGTGACGTCACAAACCGTAGCCAATCACCTCAAACCTGAGTCCAGCCCCTCACCTAGCAACCCCTGGTGATGCTCCACCCACTTGAGTATAAAAGATGTCACGGTTGCCTAGCGGTTAGGAGCTGACCTGGCGGTCATTTATTCATTTATTTAGCCCATGGGGGGCTAGGGGTTTGCCCTGCTCCAGCCATGCAGCACACCTCGAGTAAAACCAGAATGTTTTATTACCTTGTTTGAATGAACTCTGTCTCGTTGAAACTGTGCACACACACTCTAGCGGTTTGCACTTGTTTCTTATATGATGAAGGACTACTGTTGCACAACTGTCAGTTTGGTTGAGCGGTTACGACACTTGACCGCCACGCAGGAGAGCGGAGATCGCGTCCCGTCAACGGCATCTTTTTTCCCCCCCTTTTTTTTAAAGCCTTTTGTTTCGGAGAAATCGGGGTGAGACTAGATATATACATCGACATAATAATACTTTATAATTGTTATTTTTACGTTTTAGTTCAATTTTTAGTGTAATATCGCTCCAACGCGCAGCCGGCAGAAAACTGTGCACACACACACTCTCTCTCGCGGGGCGACAGTCTGTACCATCAAGCACCACTGATCGATATATTTTCAGATTAGCAACTTATTTATTTTAATAATACCTTTCACTTCATAATATTCATAATACTTCATAATATTTTATCAGTTATGTATAGAGCTCAAAATAATGCATTACCTTTAAATATCCAAATGCACTTTGTTAAAAGACAAAGTTGTTATAATCTTAAGGGAACTGAGTTGTTTGTAAAACCACAATTCAGAACCAGTTTGAAGGGACGTTCTACCTCAATCCAGGGAATTAGATTATGGAATGGCTTGGAGAATGTAGTTAAAAATGCCAAGTCAATGTTTACATTTAAAAAAATGATCAAAACAAATGTGTTAAAAAAATATATGTGAAATAACGTAATGTGTATTGTATTAGTTAGAAAATTAGAAAGAGTTAGTCATTTTGTACTTAGTTAGAAAATTAAAAAGAGTTAGTAATTTTGTACTGTTGGTTGAAGAATATTATTGTTTAACCTGACTGTTGGAAAAAGTTGGTTGAAGATTATTATTGTTTACATGGTTTGACTACTGTTGTTTAATCTGATTGTTGGAGATAAGGGGCAGATATAATAAGATTTATTCTTCTTTCTGCCACCTTTCATTTTTTTACATTTTGTACACTATCATTATGAGATTGCCTTGTATTGTTTCTTTTGTAAAAAAATGAACAAATTTAATAAACTAAACTAAACTAAACTAAACTTCATCAAAATCTAATCAAAACTCCAGCGTTCTAAAAGTAGGTGGTTGTATGTATTTCTTATACGATGAAGGACTGCTGTTGTTCAACTGAGCCGGTAGGTCAGTGAGTAAAACAACTGGTGTCGCACCCGCGTCGGCCAGTCACGTATAGGTGTAACGGACTGACATCAGGACGTGGGTTCAAGTCCCAGTCCTGGCAGAAATTTCTCAAGCAATTTCTCAAGTAAATTAAATGTAGCAATGGGATAATTGAGCAAATGTACAAAACAGGTACAAAAGCATGTCAGAAATGCACCTGGAATAGGTGTGGTTACAGCTGTACAAAATAAAACACTACAAAGGTAAAGTTTATCATATCAAACTTTAATTGGGCAACTATTTTACAAAAATTGAAATGAAGTACAGAATTCTTCCATAAAAAATATAAAAACATTCAGGACTTTCCTGAAAATACATTCATGGTATAGATAAAATACCAAAAAGACTGTGACCTTGCTATATAACATGTTTTCTTTCTGTGAAATATTTACATGTGAACTTCCCAGATTTACAGTATTTTCAGTTTTTTAATTTGCATAAATATATGAAGATATATTCGGTTCCTCCCACAGACCAAAAAACATGCTTGTTAGGCTGATTGGTGACTCTAAATTGACCCTAGGTGTGAGTGAGAGAGTGGATGGTTGTTTGGTGTGAGTGAGACAGGTCCCTCTTGTAAATGAGTCCCCGTGACTCAACGAGGCTAGCCTGTATAAATAAAGGTTGAATGAATGAATGAAAAGATATAGAATAATAATAATAAAATAACTAAATAAACATCTCAATAGAACTATATGAGGAAAATACCAAAAAGACTGTGACCTTGCTATAACATGTTTTCTTTCTGTGAAATATTTACATGTTAACTTCCCATATTTACAGTATATACAGATTTTTTATTTGCATAAATATATGAAGATATAGAATATTAATAATAAAATAACTAAATAAACATCTCAATAGAACTATATGAGGTTTATTTTTTCCTCTCTGCCACCCATCTCTGTTTCTCTGCCTCATAAAAATGAGATTTGGAGAACTCCTCCCAACTCATCTCCCTGACCATACCCTGTGACTGATAAATGGACAGAACCTTTGATGGACAATATATATATTTTCCTGCCACACCAGGGAACCCAGTATGGATGTGTGGGCTGTTTGGTCCCTGCTTCAGCTCCCTATGACAAAACCTGCAAACAGGGCCTGTTGGCTGAGATTCTGTTCTTTTTCTCTTCTTGTCATTTTTTTCCTCCACCCGTTTTTGTTTCCTGCAGTTCCCTTTGAAAGAAAGTTGTGGTAGAAAATTCCTCAAAGGACATGTTTGGATTGCAAAGTCCCTCAGCACCATAAGTACCATGAACCTTTTTTGAGCAGTAAAAGTAACAAACAGGTCCCTGAATGAAGAAAAAATGAATGGAGGAACCATCAGTCTCATAACGAGACTGGCTGTCCGCAGGAAATACAAGTCTTTGTCTTTTCTTCTGCTCGGGCTGTTGTTGCTGCTGCTTATTTAAAATGCCCTCCACAATTTTCTGTAACGAGTCCTGTGTAATAGGGATGGACAAAGCAGGTGCGTGTGGATTGAAGACAGGCGGCTCAATGGTGGTCACAGACACACTGGTTAAAGTGTGCCACAGTTCCTGGGTTTCCACAAGTTTTTCGGGGCTTGTATTTAATGAAGAGCTGGTGTTCAGGAGCTTTGCCAAGTGCTTCACATACCGTGAGATGTGAAGCTTGGGTGTTTCTGCAGCAAGCCATCAATCGCCTCTTTCATAGGTGGTGTCCAGCGTGTGTGATCCAACACAAAGACACGTCCACCGGTCTTTACTGGTCCAGTGCGGGCACTCCTTGGTGAGGATCGCAGAGGCAGAGGATGTGAAGTCTCTGAAACACAATAAGGTAAGTACAATTCATCAGTATAAGTTTATAAATTTCCTAAATTTAATCCAGAAATGTAAATACGTAGCACTGTGTTTGCTCACCTGTTGTAGAAACTTGTCCCAACTATCACCCGAGGCCGGCCCACACCAGCAGAAACCACCTGTGGATGAGGACATCCATGAAGACATGGAAGGTTGTAGTTGTTTTTCAGCCGGGACATGATTTCATTTTCAGGTTTCCAAATGAAAAATGGGTGAAGCTGAAAGAAGTTGGGCGAGGGGAGCTCAGCCACTGTGTCTATGAGCTCAGGCTGCGGAGGATGACGCCAGAGGGAAATTACATGTCCAAGATGACGTACAGGACGAGACCCAGGCCACAGGACGAGATCTTGCAGCTCCGTCTTCATCCACAGTTTCTGGTGCCGAGAACAGTTCCAGCTGCTAATGTCATGGTCAGGTTGAGGCAGGGGACAGCAAAGGGCGGCTGAGCTGAGGGAACTATCATAAAAAATAAAAATACATGGAATTAGGGTTCCATAAAAAAAAGACAGTTTGTGTTCCAAATATTAGCCACATTGTTTACAAAATATTTGACAGACAGCGTGGAAATGCTGTTAATAAAGCAAACTACTCAGTAAACAAATTAATTGTTTTTTGTATGCAGTCAGTTCTTACCATCTTCAGCACTGTCCTCAAAGGAAAGGTCTCTCTGTGCAGAGGTGGAAGCTGCACTTGTGCTGGAATCTGAAAAGGAGCGATATCTTTCAGTTACTTATTTCTTTATGGCTAAAGTATAATTTTAGACAACAGATGAAGTAGCTGTGAAAATTATCCAGATATTGCTATTTATGCAACAAATAGATATTTAAGGGTAAGTGTAAACAAACCTTTAAACAACTGTATTCTTTGCACTCTTTTTTTCCTTCAGTAGAAATGACAGCGGTGATGGAAGGGCCACGGATGTCTGTTGTGATGGAAGGGCCACGGATGTCTGTTGTGATGGAAGGGCCACGGATGTCTGTTGTGATGGAAGGGCCACGGATGTCTGTTGTGATGGAAGGGCCACGGATGTCTGTTGTGATGGAAGGGCCACGGGTGTCTGTTGTGATGGAAGGGCCACGGGTGTCTGTTGTGTGGTTGCCAGGACTGTAAACAATCAGAAGAAAGTAAACAAATGATTTTATGTAGCCTAAAACCATTAAAGCATCAGATTTATTTTCAGTAATAGAATATAAATTTCTTTACCGTTAACTGTTGAGGATTCTGAATCACCTGATGCGTCTGAACACCTGGACACTGTTGCAGTTGGACCTAAATAAAGATAATGTATCAGTCACTGTATGAATCACAATTGAACACAACAGGTGGTGTTAGTGGAAACTCAAAAAGTTGTACTTTCATTCCTTCTGCTTATCAGACCTCTGAAAATATTTTAAAAGTAATTTCCAGAAGTGGGAAATGCAACAAACTACAAAGTGAACAACTACATAAATACTCGCTCTAAGCAGGAGGAACAACAGCACTTAAGTGAACAAACATGTCAGCTGTTAGTAACTGTAGTGTTGATAAAAAAAAAAGTAAACATGCAGAATATATGCTCACCAGCATTCAGGCTGGCACAATATCTCCATCAATTCATAGTCATTTGACTATTTAATGGTGGCAAACAGCAATAATGTAACAGGAACATGACCGGAACATGGCCACAACACAAGAACACAATAGATCAAAGCTCAGTTTTGTAGTGTTATTCATCGTAAAAGAGAATAACACTCCAGTCCTGAAATCACCTACTTTAAGAAAAACCTGTCTTTGCTCTGTTTGACACTGGGGTTCACTCTGTTTCCGCTGATCCTGACACTGTGTACACAGAGACAAATATGGGAGAGAGACTAAACACAAGCAGATTATATTATATTTTAGAATAGACCTTTTACCAGTTGACGTCATCACGCACAGCTCGCCTGAAACGAGCGTTCTGATTGGACGGCAAAAAGCCCTAACCGGATTCAGGGGCTAAGCAAGGGGTCGATGAGCTTCGTAATGATAGCGAGTTGTAATTTAGAAGCTTGTTTTCTTAAAATAGTGAACAACCGCTGGTCAAAATGCCTGAACATTGTGCCGCGGACACGAGAGGAGGAAACCGCACGCCCATACACATTGTCTTAGACAGGGTTGCTTTTTTGGCTACAGATGAACCGTGCGCGCGGGGCTGCCTGCACATTCACCCAGCCAGGAGCCACTAAGTCCCGGCTACACCTGATCCAGTGCGCCCTGGAGGTCCAGAACCGGCTGGACCCAGCTAGGAGCCACTAAGTCCTGGCTACAGATGAACCGTGCGCGCGGGGCTGCCTGCACCTTCACCCAGCCAGGAGCCACTAAGTCCCGGCTCAAAAAATCATGCATTTACTGGTAGCTTAATGATTTTAGAAGATTCGGTTAACGGTTGGCTTATCAAACGTTTTGACATTCCACTCACCTGCTCTTCAGTGGGGCCGAAGGAAGAATCTCCTTGCATGTCGCAGGTCGAAACAGGCAGAAACCCCACACACGCAGCGGAGACCGAAGAACAACGCGGTCTCGTCGAACTAGCTAGCTGCTGCTAGCTTAGCAGCTGTCCAGTAGCATTCCGCTGCGGGAGATCGTTCTCCGCCCTGTCTGTTTCCCATATCCAAGATGTAATGTAGGAACGTAATCCACGGAGCTTGGATCATTAATGTCCATGCCAGATAAAAAACGCACACACGTTGATGCTTCGTGCCGGGGTGAAATCCTGCCTGTACCGGTCACCGGCCGGCGGTGGTACGGGTTTGCTCCACATCTTCCTTCTTTTAGTCGCTCTACTCGACTTTCCCAGAGGGACGTTGTAAAACGAACAAGTCTCACCTTCTTCTTTTACTCGTTGAAGTTGCCTGGAACAATTATAAACACAATAAAAGTCTTATTTCTCCATCGCGACCGTTGCCAGTAATGACAACGTACCCGTGCTTCCGGAAAATTCTGGGAAAATGCGAGTGCGCATGCGCGATGACGTCAACTGGTAAAAGGTCTATTTCATCAAGTGTAACTATAGTGTGCTTACTGCTCTGATAGCATTGCAGCCTCCAATCCTTCGTCCTCCTCCATCACTATGAGAAACCAAAAAATTATATTATATAAAAATCAAGGATCAGTTTGGGAGGAATATTCAGTTTTTAAGGCAATTTTTGTCCTTTCATCTTAAAATTGTTAATACAACATTCTTAGTTGCTCACCCAGAGGTTTATGTGGTACACTGGATGGTGTGGGTGTATAACTGGAGGATGATTGCTGTCTCTTGAGCAGGTGCTGCTGCAGCTTCTTCATCCTGGTCCCAGGAAGGCAGATCGTCTTTAGGATGACGTCAGCATAACCATCTTCTCTACTGGCCTAAATTTCCTTCCAAGTGCTCTTGGCCCAAGAGCCAAAACCAACCAGCTGGTCATCTTCAGGAGGAGTTGCTGCAACGCTGTCTCTGCTGGCTTCGTAGTCCAGGGCATCTTGTATCTCCTTAAAACTGAGAGCATACTTCACAAAAGTCAGGAGGTTCACCTTGTTAAGGCTCTCTGTGATACAGATGCCGGCTTCCTCCTCCTTTTGCAGGTTTTTGATGAGGTGCAAAGTGTAACCCACATCATTTTCTAAAAGCCACCAGAAAGACTTCCCTTTGTATTTGCCAAATTGGAGGTTGTAGTCTCCCAGCACTTCTGAATCACCTGTGACATCCCCTCCTCTTTGACGAACTGCAGACAAAGCATTTTGCCGCACAATGTCCTCTCTCTTTGGCTCTGATTAGTCCTGCACACTAGGATTATTTTTTATAAATTTGGCCTCAGGAGAGGGGTCCTGGCGAAGAAATCCAAGGGATCCCTTGTGGAAAACAACTCTTTGTTTTCCTGGATAAAAGATGGTGGTCTTCTTCTGCATTTTGGCCTGGTATAGAGCAAAAAAAGGGTAGATCATGCGTTAAAAAAAATCTGAAAACCTTTGAAATATATTTTGCATAAGAGCTCAACTGATTATTCAACGTACTGATAGTTCAAAAAGTTTCTATTTAAGGAAACCAGCAGATTGGCCTGCAGCAAGGAAACAAATATATTTTCTATTCTGTTCATTTAGCTCAAAAGGTGCTCAAAGTGCAGCTACAGACAGGAAGGACATAAAATATAATGATGTATCTGTTTTTATTTACTTGTACTGTAATCAGATATCAGTGTTTCAGTGTACTCTCTCTGATATTATTATTATTTTAATTATTATTATTACATTTTGGCAAAGATTGAAACAGAATCTATGATTTTGAAAAAATGCTGACTTTATCCTCACTCTAATAAAAAACACTGGACATAATCTGTGAATCAAACATAAAGTAATCCTGATCCTTAACAGTTAGTGTTTGTTAGGCAGCGTTGTAACACTTACTTTTTAAGAAATCACCATGGTCTTAATTCTGTTTTAGTGTAAAACACAGACACATAAACCACTCATAAAACCATAATAGTTTTATTACTGACCAACGCCAGACAAAGGAGCACACTGTGGTAGAAAGTAACGTTGTCATTAAATTAATATATGTTCGGTCGGAAAAACTCGATAAACATGTTTCATATATTTATGTTTCACCATCAGCATAACTTACCTTTAAAATGTGAAGGATGCATGTGAAGATCGCTGTTCTTTTGTTTGTTTTCTTCTTTCTCCGATTAAAAGTGGGAAATTTTCTTTTTCAAGGAAGCCGGGCATGTATAAACTGCGTCACGTCCGCTGCGTCACATCCGAACAGCGCCACAAGGGCTGTAGTGGCCGAAAATATATTACGTCCGTAGTGGTTTAACACTACCATTGGAAATGAATGGGAAACGGTTTAGGGCTGTTTATATAAACAAAACGCGATGCCCGCACGACTGGGGTTCGCGTCCCGGCCATGGCATCTTTTTTTTTTTTTCTTTCGGAGAGATCGGGCTGCAGTTAGCTGCTGGCTTTTGAGGACAGTGTGGGTCCGGTCCGGTCAGAGGTTAGGTTGCCTCATACGGATAAATTAACTGGAAACACTCTGTGAAGTTTGCGTTTGTCTGGATTGGATGTGCAACCGTGGACCAAAGCGCTGCATGCAACTAGCAGGAGCTACGCGGGCTGTTTGTTACCGAAGGAGGAGGAAGAGCTCGGATTCGGGAGGGCATGATAATAGGAGCAGCTAATGGCGGCGCACACAAACAGCTTTCAGTAAGTTATCTTTTAAGCTAGCACTAACAGTAAGTAAAACGAGTAATAAAAAAAGGCTAATTTTAAAACAACAACAGATTTGAGATACTGGCAGTTACAGAGGGCGGAGACAGAGTTTTGACGGGCGTGGACTTCAGAGCTCATTATCATAAACAGCTCGTTTAGAACGGAAGTTAGAAATGGCAGAATTAAAAAGGGTATAATTTATTATCTAAGAATTATTTTTTGTATTAAATTGAATGAACGGGGTCTGGATAGCACACAGACATACCATAAAAATTTAAAAAACCAATATGTGGTCCCCTTTAAAGTGTTAGGATAGTTGAAATGCCTACATTACATGTAATGACCTACATGTACGTGTTCAGTGGCGGCTCGTGTGTTATATAAAGCTTGATTAAAGGTCAGTACGGACTTACGAGATTTTCATCTTACGAGAACCTCGTAGTAATGGAACTCGCTCGTAAGTCGGGGACCACCTGTACTTTTTAGCAAATAGCTCATAAACTAGCCTGGTTAAAACCAGACCCTTGATCACTTCGCTTCGTACTAGGGTCTGGGACTTCTCCCATAGACAAGGATTTCTCCGGTAGATTTTTGACCGGACCAATCAGAGAACAGAAGGCGGAGTTTTGTTAGTTTAGCCTGGCGAGGTCCAGGCTATCAGATAAATAGCTCAGAAACCACTCGGTGGATATTTTTTCTGCTACCAGTGTGTAATTATATGGCTCTAATTTACTGACTGTTGGCCTGGATGAAACATTTGAGATAAAATTCGATTTTTTATCATTTATTTTCGTAGCGCACCCGAGGCTGTTTGGAAAATGTCAAACCGAAACAATTTAAATCCAGCAGATTTGACCATTTCGTGAATTGATTTAGGAACTGTTAAGCTCAGGAACACTTCTGATATAACGTCAGCTAAGAAATATATTTTTTCTCAGCAAAGAAATAATAGTTTTTTACCTTTTTTTCTTGAAAATTCCTTCGTGGCGGCAGCCATTTTAACTGACGACGTCAGTCGACGTCGTTCAAAACTCCGCCTTCTGTTCTCTGATTGGTCCGGTAATCCGCCTTCTGTTCTCTGATTGGTCCGGTCAAAAATCTATCGGAGAAATCGTTGTCTATGGGAGAAGTCCCAGACCCTAGTACGAAGCGAAGTGAAGGACAAGGGTCTGGTTTTAACCAGGCTACTCATAAACCAAACAACAGATTTTCTTTAAACTTACAGAAAGTAATTACTTGGTGGTCATTTACAAACTGTTAGCTCTATGAGATTTTTTAGCTAAAATTTGTTTATTTACAATTTATTTTCGCAGCGCACGCGACGGTTTGGAAGTAGTCAAACCGAAACAATTTAAACCCGGCAGATTTGACCATTTCGTGAATTTATTAAGGAACAGTTAAGCTCAGGAACCCTTGTGCTATAATGTCAGCTAAGAAATATATATTTTAAGCGTTTATTTAGCTAAATTTTAAAGAAATAAAGCCGTCCCTCCCGTGTGCGTGCACGTGGCAAAACTACTTTTTAAATCCAGCTGATTTGACAATTGCGTTCATTTATTAAGGAACGGTTAAGCTAAGACACATCTTTGCTATAATTTTCAGCAAACAAATAATTGTTTACACCGTGTTAATCTTGTTAAAAGTCCTTCCGTGCATGCTTCTGTGGATGCCATTTTCAGCAGGGCAAATGACGCGCTGACGCGTCGCGTGGCGGTGACGCATAATAGATGCGACTTAAATAGAGGTGCGACATGTTCATGGATTTTTCCAATTTATTGCCAACAATTGGACAAAGCAACTTATAGAGAGGTGGGACTTATCAGGCGGAAAATACGGTAATTGCAAGTATAATGGCACCACAATCCATAAAATAATAACTTTAACTTGACTGAGAAAGCAGATCCTTGTTTTTTTTTCATCCAATTTGGTTGTTTGTGTCTCGCAGAACGTTTGACTTCAGAGTCATTTCCCCGGATGTGATTTCTGTATATTATTTAAAGTTTATTGGTAGCGAGGGCAAACAAAGACGATAAAGATGGAAACGGACATTAATGAGTTCTAGAAAGCGAAGCAGCTGAAGTAAGTCTCTTGGGGACCCCGTTTGCTCTCTTGAGCCCTGATTGAAAGCTGTTCACACACAGATACGTAAACACAGTGGGTGGAAACGGCCGAACGCTCTGCTGTAGTTTTTCGGGTGCTTCTGAAGGTTACTCGTTTTCCGACACGTCACAGAAGAATCAAGTATTACACCCACGGGGCGAGAGTGGGGAAACAGCACAACTCTTTAAACACACTGATTTAAAACATCATCGTTCGTGTGACTGCAAGCCAGCGCTGTGGGAATTATCCTTCATCTCTCCATAGGAGGATTTGCCTAATGATACTGTGAGTCAGCCACTGCATAATATTTCTTGTGATTCAACCCTGTAATCAAGAAATGTGGGATTCTGAAATAATAAGAGTGGTGCAAGATTTAAAATGATTTGTGTCAGTAAATGTAGAAAAAAAAGGCAAAAACAGCATAAATTTAATCAGCTTTCTATCATAGACCTGCTGATGAAAGACGAAATGCATTTTGTGGAGGAAGGTTTAGCTTTTATTGTACGCCTGCTGAAGGCATATTACTAACCCCATGGTCAAGGTCACAAATCAAGGTCAATAGTTTTTGCTTGTCGTGCCCATAACTTCTTATCCACGCAAGACAATTTTCAAAACTTGATACACATATGCATCTTAACTAGACGGAGTGTTGTATACACTTTTCATTACCCACGCTACAAGGTCAAGGTCACAAATCAAGGTCAAAAGTTTTTGTTTGTTGTGCTCATAATGTCTGATCTGCTCGAGATGATTTGATGAAATTTCATGCACTTATTAAGCAGTGTGTTTACAGAAAGTTCATTCTCAATAGTCCAGTGTGTTTACACTTTTCATTACCCAAGCTCCAAGGTCAAGGTCACAAATCAAGGTCATATTTTAAACAAGGCCTTTGCTTGTCCCAACCCACAATGCCTGATCCACTCAAGATAATTTACAAAACTTCATACATATCTGCATCATCACTAGTGTAATAATATAATGGGCGGTAAGGTATTTAAACACTTACAGGGCCACCATTATTGTAATAATATAGGACTGATTGGTCAGTTTACTGACTTACCTATATTTTAGATGCGCAGGTCTGAACAGATTTTATCTGCACCACCTACCACCAATTCGCGAGTTCACCCTTTTTCCGGTATTAAATTGCTTTAACTGTGACTAGACAAAATGTAATTTCACAAAGACTTCAACTTATGTTGGTCTACCAGAAAATAGACATTTTATTGAAATAATCATAAAATTACATTAAACATTTGTATCGATATTGACTCTGATTTAATAACTACGTTGACAAGAATTCAAATTAAAACAAACAGACAGTTAGAATTTAAACTGTTGGCACGTTACTTAGTTTCACTGTGTTAAGAAAAGGAAGAAATAGACTGAAAGATAAAAGAAATGAAAGCTAAGTCAACCGAAGTTGATTATTTTGAGCAGACAGGGTGGCACTTTTTCATACACGAGTGAAAGCTTGCTCCCGCACGTTCAAACACATCACGACTCGTTACCTGTTGACGGTTCGTCTCTTGGAGATAATAGTGGAGAAATGACTGGACACACACGTGGATGGGTTTGTCCAACGGCCGTCCAGTTGAAACTTCAGCGTGTGTGACTGATTCACAATACGAGGAAACTCGCCTCCCTCGGCAGGAAACAAGGGTCAAGCGCACTGACTTATTTTCAAAATAAAACTTCAGAAAACAAATTCTTTCAGAAATGAGTGTTTTGAGGCACAGCAAGGCTTTGCCGTGACTCCAGCTGAGACGTGGGTCTAATTGACACAATGACCGAAACGTTTCCAGCTTTTTCCAGAGGAGAAAACAAGTTGTTAGGAAGTTCTTCCCTCCGACACTAGTGAGAATGCAGGAAATGGATCTTTATATGGGAGGCGGGGTCTCCCCCACCTCCTCAATAACTATTGGCTGGTTTAACAAAACAACGGATGGAGTTTTCATCCCATAGGCAGAAATGTCTCTTGACGGACAACAGGAAAACTGTTTACAGAATCGGCCAGATGGCCTGGCCTGTGAGCACAGAGAATATTATGGCTAACTTTCACAGACAAAACAGAGAAGGAAGTTACAGTTATTACCCTGACTCGTGCCTTAGATTCAGAGCCTGCTTGTTCTGCAGAAATAAAACCAGCAGAAGGGTCAAACTCATGCAAGTAACAGATCATCATTAAATGACAAAAAGTATACTGTAGATCAATTCTGAATTAACACACATTAAAGAGAAAGTTCAATCTGATTAATTAGTGTCTTGAGAGCTTCAAGAAAGTGTAACACAGAGTTTCAGAGAGATGTGGAGAGGTTTAACTCCAATACGGACATGAGGGTCCTATATCTCTACAGTCCCCCTTTTTGGAAATCATCGCCTGTCCTTGGAGATGAGTTCCAACACGAAAGGATACCACCGAATGTCTCTGACCTCTATGTAATCCAGCAAGTGGAAAAAAAAGTAAAAAAAAAGTTCAAAATTATACTCCCATAATGTTTTTGGAAATTCCATACTGTTTGTAAGTAATCCCATTGCGGTAAGCTTTCAATCCTTTGGAAAACATAGTCTGTTAACCCATGGAAAACTGAGTCTGTGATCCCTTGGAAAACAAAGTCTTATAATCCACAACGGTAAATCCACAACGATGGGGGTTATTGATTTCATCAGCAAGAATGGTTTTTAATCAGCATGTAGAGGGGATCCCTCGATTGAAGCAGAGGAGGCGGCCCTTGGATGAAGGTTGAAGACCAACGTTGGATCAGCAGGTCCCCACATCGAAGGTTGCAGGCTGGATGGCTTCCAGTCGGTGCCACCCTGGTTCAATGTGTCATGCAATTATGTGGTTTTAGGTGGGCTTATGATAGGGATTCTACATTAAGCCTTACCTATATGCACCTGGTATGTAAGCTATCATGGATTAGATCAGCTACAATTACCAATTAAGGGGTGGATCAATGCTGTAAAAATCAGATATAGGGATCTATACCTATAGAAATGTGGAGGGCTTCTGTAACGAAGGCCTCTTCTTTCAAACTATTCCTCCATTCATTATTTAGTTTAGGTTAAACTAAAATAAAAATGAAATCTAGTTTGGTCTAAATGTCTGTTGTCTTTTAGACGAACGACGCAAGATTTGGTATTCCCTATAAATTTTGAAGTCTATGGCGAGACTCATCAAAATGAATAGATCTAGAATAGAAACGATCGAATCGGTTCTATCTAAATGATTGGGAGATCAGTGTAGATTATAGTACCTTAAGTAGTATTAATCTACCATGACTCTTCAAAGATTGAGATCTTTAACAAAATGAACAGCATGTTGGCATAGTTAAATCCATTTAAAGGTTCAGTATGCAGTTTCTGTAGAACTGCAGCACTTAGAAATATTTTCAACAGGCAAAGCATTCTGATCCCTCCCCCTCAGAGCCATATGTGGCTCTGCCCCCTTGTGGTCTGTTGAATTTCAAATTCAAGCTCTGTTTTTATTGGCTGATTCAAATTCAAGCTCTGTTTTTATTGGCTGGTTACAAACTCTGTTTTTATTGGCTGGAAAATGGTGGGTCACCTTTTCTTTTTAGAAATGCTTATTTACCACCTGGAGAAGCAAGGGGACAATATTTTTTTTAATTTTTTTTCAGAGATTACCTGGCTAACATCAGTCTGTCAGGAGGTAGTGACAGAGTGAAGAAATATGTTCATAAAAAAAGCTACATACTGAAGCTTTCAGTCTTCAACTTATCAACAATCAAAACCTCTTTTGGCTGGGAGTGTTCAGAAAACAATAACTTCAATAACAACAAAGTAGCAATTAAGCAACTAAAAACAACGTTTCACTACGTCAAACTCACTCTGGTCGTCAGATTCCAACGTGTCACACAAGAAAAACAGTTCTTAGCTTTATAACCGATGTCAATTAAATCCTGCAGATTTAAACGGTTGTTAAGGTTAGTTTTTGTTGTGGGTTTTATGCTTAGCGTTTCTAAGTTCTAGTTGGAACGGTTTCTTTTCGCAACTAGAATAGTTTAAACTGTTTAGTTTATTTACTATCCTGTGCTTGGACGACCTTGTTTTCCCATGAAGTCTGTGAGTTTGCAAGCTCTTTGCCGTTTGTGGGGTTATTGAAATCTTTGTCCTTGACATGGGCATGAGTTAGGATGCCTTTGTTTAGTTTAAGCTGTTTGCGCAGTTTATTGGGAACCTTGTACAGGAACCTTACAGGTTTGGGCCAATGTATCTCTGTACGTTTACCTCTTTCTGCGTAATTCAGGTGTGTCACAACTGTCGGCGCCGTCGCAGGCGTGTCTCTGTCGTTGTGATGTATGTCTTCCCACTTCATGACTGAAGAGGTGCTCTTTGAGTCTGTAAGAACTATGTCATCTCTGATAAGTTCTAGACACAAATGCTCTTGAACCAAGGTTTCATCGAAAGCTTGGCTGATGGTTGAATTACCTGTCCCAGAGGACAGTACAGCGTTCTCGGTGTGTGATCCTTGGACCTCTACACCGTCCTCTACCTGTGGTAGGAAGTGTGAGTTTGCCCCCCTTTTGTTTGAGGAGGGGTCCTCAAAATCTGTAACAATGGAGTCCAAGTGACTGTCAGCGTGTGGTAGACAGTCACTTTCTGGACTCAGATGTCCTTGAACCAAGACTTCACTGAAAGCTTGGCTGTTTGCCGAATTACCTGTCCCATAGGACAGTACAGCGTCATCGGTGTGGGACCCTCGGATCTCCACACCTTCTTCTACCTGTGGTAGGCAGTGTTCAGTGAGTGCTGAAGGTGTCAGCTCGCAGAGGAGGTCCTCGTGATGGGCCAGAGTCTGGTCCAACTGTTGAGTCTCCTCTGTCTCACCTGTATTTGGAGGTTCACTTACCGGGCTTGTGGTCTCGGTTGGGGAATCCCATGTGACCTCAGCGGTACCCGTTGTTAGACAGTCAGTGTCCTGACCTTGGGGAGGCTGATCATCAGAAATTTGTTTGCTGTCAGCATTTTTGTCAATGTTGACGATGTTGTCAACTGTGTGCACTGAGGTGGTGCAAAATACAATGTTGCGCGTCGCTTCGTCAGGTTGAACAACGTTGTTTGTGTTATCATCAAGGACAACGTCACACTTTGTGTCAGCTTGGTCAACCACTGTAACATTCAAATCATTTGACAAACAACTTACAACCTCAGTCACTTCCGCGCGCGGAGGCGTCGTTTTCTTAATCTGGAGCATGTGTGACTCTTTGCACGTCTCGAACTGTGCAGCTCGAGGTGCAGGGGCAGGAGGGCCGCTTCTCGGGGTTACATGTCGGGACAGACCATTTTTCAACG
Organism: Garcialebias charrua; assembly: GCA_038048925.1. Classification (NCBI taxonomy): domain Eukaryota; kingdom Metazoa; phylum Chordata; class Actinopteri; order Cyprinodontiformes; family Rivulidae; genus Garcialebias; species Garcialebias charrua. The sequence continues at coordinate 44,573 of JBBPBX010001303.1, forward strand.
GGTCACGGCCCCCAGACATCAACTTCTCTCGAAGTTCACCCACTGTGAGGCCTAGGTCAAAACCTTTCTGGTTCGATCTGAACCATCTTGGTTCACCTAGAGAGCGAACACCTACCTTTTGTGGTCCATTGCTCATCCCAGGGTTTTCAACCTGAGGCGCAGAGGGAGCATAACACCCTGTGAACCGATCTGAGTCACTGGTCCAGCTCGTGGAACTGATCTGTTGTTTGTTACCATGACAATCCTGTTTACTCTCACACTCTGTAGGAGAGGGAACATCTTCTATTGTCTGCAAGTGGGATGTGACCTTTTGACCTGGACAAACCTCTAATGGTATTCTAGGTTGTATCTCTTCCACAAAAACTGTCGTAGCGTATTGTTTTATCATTTCCATGGTATCTTTTTTGCAATCAACCTTGAAACGAACACATTTCTGTTGAAAAGGCATAAGATTCTTATTGAAAAGACTTTTAAACTCCTCATCCTCCTCTAGCCCAGGGACAGTTTTGCCACCGGAGTAGACAGAGATTAGCTTGTCGTAGAACGACAGGGGATTTTCCCACTTATCCTGATGGACGTCCACCGCAGCTAAGTAATTAGCATACGATGAAGCAGACTCTCCCGCTTTGCGATGAGCACGGGCAAGAGACACACGGCTCCCACGTATCCATCTAGGTTTGATAGAAGAGGAGGCCCCCTCAGGTGGTTCACCTGTTTGAACGTCCATCTTTGTACCGATTTTCTGTGAAAAAATCAAGTAAAGTGGATCTTATTTCGCAGCGTGCAAATATGCAAAGAGTATGAGCTGCTCAGAAAACATCCAAGATGTTAAATGAAATAAAAATCAGTGATTTTTATTAATTCGTCGACCTGTGACAAGGACAAACAAAATCGGACAACATTGTGTGATTTTTGTGAAAATCAAGACAAAAGATGCCTCGTGTGTTATTTTAAACTTGCAGTTTAAAATAAACTGGGACAGACAGCTTGTTTTGCACAGAATTTATGATAAAAGTGTCAAGTTTTATCAAAAAGCAGACAAGTCTGTATTAATTCTGTGTAGCTGTTCTGCCTGCAAAATTTGATTATGTGTGAAAATCAAATGAAAGATGCTATGTGCTCAACATTTCAAAATGTACTCTATTCAAAAACAGGAAAGTTGAAATGTTAGAGCGAATTGCATCAAAACTGTAGTCTAATGCAACCAGCACCCAGCAGGTGGGGGTGCCGCGCTGGATAAGTTTATCACAGCGACAGCAATTCTCTTTCTGACCGCTATAGAGGCGCTGTTGTCACCTGTGAGCGCAGCCGTGAGCTGCTAAACATTCACAGACGTCTAACAACGGATCAAAAACATCAATCAGAAAAATCTAGAGCCCTTACGTGACAAAACTCTAGAACCCCATTCTCACAAAAACAAAATTATGTGAGCAAAATCGGTTGAACTGTGAAACTCTTTAAACTGCGTTTAAAAGAAATAAGGTCGGTCCTCATAAAGCAGTTGTAGCTCCCGGTGTCACGTGACTCGGTCACATGGCGATCGGTAGCCTCTGAACAACTAACTCATACATCCACTAAAATCTCAAAAACACCACGTTGAAACAGTCTTTTCAATGACAGTAACGGACAAACAAGCATGGAAACCTGTCTGGGACAAGCAACTGAAGTGAAAGTTGACGAGGAGTGAGCTCCTCACCCCCTCAAGCGTCAACACTTACAGCGCAATCGACCAATCACAGCGAAGACAGAACATGCAGTTCTAAAACCCAAGTGGTCATGGGAAATGGAGTCTTCTAAACCTTACGCCCCTCAAGTGTGACGTGACGTTCGAGCGGTGCGTTCACGGACCTTCGGTCGGTCGAACAATAGCGTGGAACAGACTTTTCAACGTTCTAAAACAGTCATAAATATCGCAAAACACCGCGGTTAAGCCAGTCTTCGACGATATCACGTGCCTAAAACCCAAACAACACAGATAAACTGTCAGAAATGTGTGCAAAAATGAATATGACAACCAGTAGTCTACAGAACCAACTTTTTTGAACACGACACACAATGGACCAATCACAGCGCTGCTGTAGCCGAATACCTCGGAACCGCTAACGTTAGCTCGACCCAAAGTTCTGGACACTTCTTTCACAAAATAAATGTAGAATACACCACAGAAAATACTGCTAACGAGCCCAATCACATCCAGGCTACCCCCACGCCTTCCAGAGAAGGCAGCACGCTAACTGTTCAAACAACGGACGTTACGTCTATCGGAATCGTCCGGTCCAAAACTGAGTGGGTTCACCCGAACCTCAGCCAACAACACGTTGTAACAGATTAGGTAAAATGGAGCAGCAAATGAGTGAAACAGACTTTCAACAGCAATCCGCAGATGTAATAACATGAAGCAGAGCCGTGACGCGGCGGTCACAAAATGACAAATGCACGCTTTAGTATGCGACACGGTGTGAAACGTCTCACAAACACAAACATTCATTCATCCACAGCTTCTAACATACGTTGAAATGTGAAAGAAAAAATAATTCTAACGGGAAACGCACCAGACAATGCCACGATTAGCAATCTCTGACACTCACCAGCCAAAACTATTCTATAAGTCCAAAACAGGATGCAGAACTATGCCAACAAATACCGTGACAGTAAAAACTTAATAACCGTCTTAGGAACTCGGACGAGCCACCAAATGTAATAATATAATGGGCGGTAAGGTATTTAAACACTTACGAGGCCACCATTATTGTAATAATATAGGACTGATTGGTCAGTTTACTGACTTACCTATATTTTAGATGCGCAGGTCTGAACAGATTTTATCTGCACCACCTACCACCAATTCGCGAGTTCACCCTTTTTCCGGTATTAAATTGCTTTAACTGTGACTAGACAAAATGTAATTTCACAAAGACTTCAACTTATGTTGGTCTACCAGAAAATAGGCCTTTTATTGAAATAATCATAAAATTACATTAAACATTTGTATCGATATTAACTCTGATTTAATAACTACGTTGACAAGAATTCAAATTAAAACAAACAGACAGTTAGAATTTAAACTGTTGGCACATTACTTAGTTTCACTGTGTTAAGAAAAGGAAGAAATAGACTGAAAGATAAAAGAAATGAAAGCTAAGTCAACCGAAGTTGATTATTTTGAGCAGACAGGGTGGCACTTTTTTCCATACGAGTGAAAGCTGGCTCCCGCACGTTCAAACACACCACGACTCGTTACCTGTTGACGGTTCGTCTCTTGGAGATAAGAGTGGAGAAGTGACTGGACACACACGTGGATGGGTTTGTCCAACGGCCGTCCAGTTGAAACTTCAGCGTGTGTGGCTGATTCACGATACGAGGAAACTCGCCTCCCTCGGCAGGAAACAAGGGTCAAGCGCACTGACTTATTTTCAAAATAAAACTTCAGAAAACAAATTCTTTCAGAAATGAGTGTTTTGAGGCACAGCAAGGCTTTGCCGTGACTCCAGCTGAGACGTGGATCTAATCGACACAATGACCGGAACGTTTCCAGCTTTTTCCAGAGGAGAAAACAAGTTGTTAGGAAGTTCTTCCCTCCGACACTAGTGAGAATGCAGGAAATGGATCTTTATATGGGAGGCGGGGTCTCCCCCACCTCCTCAATAACTATTGGCTGGTTTAACAAAACAACGGATGGAGTTTTCATCCCATAGGCAGAAATGTCTCTTGACGGACAACAGGAAAACTGTTTACAGAATCGGCCAGATGGCCTGGCCTGTGAGCACAGAGAATATTATGGCTAACTTTCACAGACAAAACAGAGAAGGAAGTTGCAGTTATTACCCTGACTCGTGCCTTAGATTCAGAGCCTGCTTGTTCTGCAGAAATAAAACCAGCAGAAGGGTCAAACTCATGCAAGTAACAGATCATCATTAAATGACAAAAAGTATACTGTAGATCAATTCTGAATTAACACACATTAAAGAGAAAGTTCAATCTGATTAATTAGTGTCCATTAATTCAAAATAATTGTAACAAATATAAGTGTCCACTTGTGTCCTTGAGAGCTTCAAGAAAGTGTAACACAGAGTTTCAGAGAGATGTGGAGAGGTTTAACTCCAATACGGACATGAGGGTCCTATATCTCTACACTAGACTGAATTTCATACACTTTTCATCACCCATGCTCCAAGGTCAAGGTCACAAATTAAGGTAAAAGGTTTTTTGCTTGTCGTGCCCATAATGTCTGATCCACTCAAAATGATCTACAAAACATGATACACATGTGCATCATCAGTAGACGGTGTGTTGCATACACCTTTCATCACCCATGCTCCAAGGTCAAGGTCACAAATCAAGGTCAAAGGTTAAACAAGGTCTTTGTTTGTCTGGGCTATTGCTACAGATGGCTGTATAATAGTTTGTCGACAGACATAATGTGCCATACTCTTGCTTTTTAGTTTAATAGATTGATTAAACAGCTGATCAGACCTCTGTAATGATTGTTTTTAGATAAATGAGAATTAGTACTTGACTGATTTTCAGAAGACAAATTCAGTTTTCTCCTCTTTTGGGTAAATACCCAGTTGTTAGGGAAATAGTTTCCTGTAATCAACAAATTTTACTTTGGTGACTGAGGTTTGATTATAAAAGGATGAATAAATTAATTAACCTGGTACTGTATTGGTCAGTAAATTGGGCCCTTTTTTTTAATGAGCACAAATGTGACCTATCAAATCAAACCAAAGATGACGTTAGATTTGTTCAAAATGAGTAAAGCCTATTTTTAATTTCTGGCTTTTTGAGCTACAGTTTGATACCTAGATCGTCCTGATGTCATGATTCAGAGATATGGTTTGACTTGTCTTGCTAATCGAGATAATGCCTGGAAAATTGGTCTGAATCCAGTTTTTCCACATTCTAATTAGGATTTCTTGATGTCCTTTGAAAGAAAAATCCTCCAGCTTTATTTGGATATTGAGAATTCCCAGCTGGAAGGAAATTAACTCCATTAGCTCATTAAAAGAAACAATGAAAGGAGTAAAAAATTGTTGGTGCTGCCCAAAAAAGTGCTTCAGAGCATTATTTTGGATTATATTTTGGATATCTCATTCAACAGACCCATAGATAAGATATTTATTCATCATATTTTGACAAAATACAACTATCGCGAATTGTTCAACCAATAGCTGTCTATATCTCTTCATACTATTTTGGGACTTAAACCTCGGTTTGATGTCACAAAGAAATGTACCGGTAGACATCCTTCTTGGGGCGGTTGTGGCTGAGTGGTTAGAGCAGTCATCCTCCAATGCAAGAGTTGGGGGTTTGATTCCACCAATAGTCACATGTCTGTAGTGTCCCTGGGCAAGACATAACCCTTCATTGCCGCAGATGTGTGTCCCATCTGTCTATGAATGTGATAAAGCACTGATTGTCTTTGTATAGATCTAGTAGAGTGCTGTATGAATGGGTAAATGAGGGCACAGATTGTGTTGTAAATTGCTTTGAGTGTCTTGATGAGACAGAAAGGCGCTGCAGTCCAATTACCATTTCTTTTTCCCTCGCTCACATCTTCTGCAGGGTCGACCGGCAGGAACAAGTACATCCCACAAATCATCTACATACATGTAGCCTGAAACACAAATGCTCAACGTGGGCTAGCAGTGTCTGGTGCTCGTACAGGTATGTATCCCCAAAAGCATTTGTGCCTCCTCTGTCTCAAGAGCTTGCACACAGCAGGAACAAGGAAGCTGAATGACCCGGTGATGTATGAACGCGTTAACTCTGATGGAATGAGGTCCAAATGTGCCGTGTGTTTGTGATTAATGGGACTGCCATGTTCAGCCGAGGTCTACCCATGTACTAACACCAGAGGTGATTGGTTTGGGTTTCAGTCGGTAACGGGAACCACAGAGAGCCGTGTCCGCGGGCACCTCAAATGGTCCTTCGGGGCGACGGGGTGCCCGCGGGCACCATGTTGGTGACCCCTGCGTTATAAGGCCAGCGTAAAATAGCACATTTAAAATATTTACGTATTGGTGCTTTTAAATGTTCTTGGAGACAGAAAAATAACAGTCTAGCTTTCTGATCATGAAATAAATGGACATATTGCTCTTTTTAGATCAGGCAGCTTTAGTTGCATCGACATGTTTTAAGATGGGCGCAGCTTTGTTGATTTCTCCTCTTGCTCAGAACTGAAGACAAAATGTTTATTTTTCTTTGGTCCCTCTGGAGCCAAAGTCTGTACACCAGAGACGCCGATTCGACCCCCTACTAAAGTCTTGCCTACACCCCCTTACAATTTGCTAACAGTCTGCCAAGCACAGTGTGACATTATAATTTTCTTTAAGCTTTAAATCACTTTTGCGGTTGCTGCTCCAAAGCTGTGGAACAGTTTACCTGAGAATTTAAAGAGCGCTCAGACTGTTGAGACTTTTAAATATTTGCTCAAGACTCATCTGTTTTACTTGGCATTCGATCCTCGCAGAGTCTGAGAACAAATTTTGAGCAGATTTTATTGTTGTTGTGTATTTACTGTTAACTATATTACGTTTTAGTGGCACTAGATGCATTTTACTCTTTTGTTTTTATTTTTATCTGTTTTAACTGTAAAGCACTTTGGTCAGCTTCGGTTGTTTTTATGTGCTATATAAATAAAATTGACATTGACATTGACTAATTAAAATTAACATATTCAACAAAAATACACATACAAAGGAGGTAAAAACTGCTTTTAGTGGTTCCCAATCCTGGTCCTTGAGGAACACCACCCTGCATGTTTTAGTTGTTTCCTGCTTTGATGCACCTGATTTGAATGGCTGGGTTATTAACAGGCTTCTGCAGAACCCGAGGAATAATAATAATAATAATAACTTTTATTTATAACGCACTTTACATACAACAGATCTCAAAGTACTACAATGAATATTAAATAAAATCAAGATTAAAATCAACCATAAATGCAACTAAGTGGAGGAACAACCAAGAGGACAGTGCCTCACAGATGATCGCATCAAAAACATTCACAAAAATGCAGATAAAATACTCAAATAAAAACTGGGTGCAATAAAAACAAAAGCACAATTAATTCATTAAAAAACTGGATAAAAAGAAAGGTTTTAAGACCTTTTTTAAAAGGAAGTACCGGTAATTAAATCACTGTTTCAGGTGTGCTGGACCAGGGGTACAATTAAAGCATGCAGGGTGGTGTTCCTCAGGGACCAGGGTTAGGAACCATTGGCTTACGTTAACAAAATATCTGAAAAAAATAAGACCAAAAGTGTACTTTTATGTTTTAATTTTAAAAAAATCCCATGGAGGGGCGGGGCCTAAAATTGACTACAGCCAACCACTAGGGGTGCGCTTGTCCTCTGTTGCTTCAACTTCCAGCTTCCAGTCCTCTTTCTACTTATAGTAAATCTTGATGCACGAATCAAATCATAACCACAGGAGTCATTTTTTAAAATCCTACTTTGTGTTTCAACTGTTGTTAATTTTCACATCAGTATTTTTTACTGCTCCCTCTTCCTCATCTCTTTCTGGGGGACTGGCTTCATGATTTGCCTGGAAACCCAAAATATTAAACTCAAACTAACCTGACGGCAGAGCGCTCTGTCAACCTCTGCATTTCATTTAACTTTTACAGGCAATCACGGCGTGCTGTTTGACATTCATTTACTCTAATAGCCTCCTTTGTCTGTGACAGAACAATATCACAGGGGTGTCCCATTTTGTGAATGAGGCTAATGTCTCCCCCATAACTTCACGTTGTGCTAAAATGTATAAAATGACAGGCACTGTGCAAAAATATGATAAATACATAATTAGTCCCTGTATGACAGTGCACTTTATGATTATGTGAAAGTATTTATAGAACACTGTTCAAAATTCATCGTACATTGAATGTAATTCTTGAATGGCCTAACACCTTTCATGCCAAAATTTCAAACAAAGGTCTCAGGTGATCTGCAGGTGCTCAGAGAAGGTGTTGGAGATGACCATCAGCTACTACCACAATAAATTTTAACTCAAAATCTGCATAAACGGCTGAGTTACAGCAGCTTTTTATTATCTGTGGCGTTCATCTTGACATGTGTTGCGACTAAAAGATAGATCAGATCATCCAGTGGTCCTCGAGGTATTTTGCTAACAGACAGCCAATTAAACACGAAACATTATCACACGTCTTTTATGGCAGTTTGCAAAAAATAACGCTCAGACAAATGAAACAAATGATGAAGGACATTTGCAGAGAGGAGACTAAAAGTTTCAGTTTCATCTCAGGAGTCAGGAATAAACAAACAAACAGATATTTTTCTGTTGGGTCAGATCACAGTTCACTGTTTTTCTGACAGCACAGTTGTTTTATGTGTGGACGGACTTTACAAAGTGCTCTATTTGTCAGATTGGGTTCTGTATTTATGCTCTTTTCCATCTAAGCATCCTTTCCCTAAATCCGCTTATCCTACTTTAGGTCACAGGAAGCCCGGCGGTCCCAGCATGCAACGGGGTAGAGGGATTTACAGGCTGATGTACAGCCTGTCCTGATGTTTGCTGGCACTTACTGTCCTCAGATACAGACTCAGATGGACAACAACATGGCGGCTTTTTTCCAATTACAGGGTGTCACGGTGAAGGTTTGAATCAAAGCACATATTTGGTTCTTGATGCTCATGAGGCACCGAGGAGTAATGAGACCACATTGTTTAAATCTGATCAGTCACTAAGCTCCACTGGAGGTGTTTGGATACACTTCTGCAAGGTTTGCCTGCCCCAGATGCCAAATAATTATTGTTTCTTTACAGCCTCAACTAAAATGTCTCGACAACATGAAAGCATGCATGGCTTTTTAATATTGTGGACATTAATAAAAGAAAACTTAGGTTAATATGTTCAACCCCAGCAGCACCTCAGACACCCCTATTAAGGAACACTTTTGTGCCATCAAGTCTTGCTCTCTCAATTTGGCACCATGTATGGTGAGATGTTTTACTATATAATCAAATCACACTCCTTTCTCTAGCTGCTAAGTTCTTAACTTAAGCTGAGTGCTGTTCAGTTTATCTGTGTCAGCCTTTCACTATTTGTGTGTTTTGATGATGAATCCTAAATGTTTCTCCTGTATCTCCTCAGACTACCGTATTTTCTGGACTATAGATCGTGGCTTTTTATCATTTTTTCATGGCCTGCGACCTATACTCAGGTGAGCCCTATTTATGGATTTTTCCCCATATTTTTAGACCAATTTTTGGCTCAGATGTGACCGTTTGTCATTTTGGCAGAAAATGGTGCAGTACCACCTTTGTCCACTAGGGGGACACTTCCAGAGAGTCCACCGACCGTTTCCAGCTCATGTGTCCGAAAAAAGCCTCCTCTGCTCGGACTGACTCTGTCACTGCCCGGCCTCCTGCTCTGGAGGTAACTACTGTTAGCTCTGTGTTTGTTAGCTGTTTGTTAGCAAGATAAGTCAAGAACCACTCGGCTGATTTTTCTGAAACTTACAGAATGTAATCACTGTATGGACATTTACAAGTGAGTAGCTTTATGAAATGTTTGAGATAAAAAAAAACGATCTTTTATTAACGGTTAGCTTCCGTAAACAGATACCTACGGACGGTACGTTATAAATAGCTCAGAAACCACTCGGTGGATATTTTTTCTGCTCACAGAGTGTAATTAAATGGCTTTACTTTACAAACTGTTGCCCTGGATGAAACATTTGAGATAAAATTTGAATTTTTATTTGTTGTTTTAGACGGAATCGTCTCGTGTTATCTTCCGTTTAATTTCCGTGTATATTTTAGCAAATAGCTAATAAACCACTCGGCTAATAAACCACTAACCCTTGTGCTATAATGTCAGCTATAATTTTTAGCAAACAAATAATTGTTTTTACCATGTTAATCTTCTTAAAAGCCTTGCTGTTCTCCTGTGGCAGACATTTGCAACGGACACTCGGTCCACATTTCCGGGTTGACTCAGCGGTGATGCGTCACGTCGGCGGTGACGTAGGTGCGACCTATATTCCGGTGCAACCTGTTTATGGCTTTTTCCAAATTTTTGGCAATAATTGGACAATGCGACCTATATTCAGGTGCAACCTATAGTCCGGAAAATACAGTACTGTCTTTATGTGAGAACAGCAACGGTGAACGTGTCAAACAAGGGAAGAAGGTTGAAGAAGAACAAGTTTTAGTCATCTTTGAGTTGGCTGAGGTGGGATGGCTGTTTGTTGTTCAAACGGCAACAAACAAGATGAACCTGGTTGTAAAGAAGAAGCTGGGTCTAGTGTTGGACGTCTGGATGAATCTACCAACAACGCAAAGAAAACTTCTGCTGTAACGAGTGTGGAAAGATTTTCAGATGGCTCATCAGTTATAAAAGTCATCGACTCAGCTGCTCTGAAGAGAATCCTCACCATCACATCTCACTGAGCATGAGAACGCCTTCAAACACAAAGAATCCATCGACCTGTGACCTGCAGCACCTCATCAGCATCATTAATAGACTGTTGGTGTAAAATAATAATAAAAATTAAAAATATATATACTGTACCAGTATATATTGTTGTTTTGTGAAGACAGAAAAATGTTCTAATACATGTCTTTGCACAGAGGTGCTTTGGCTTGGCCAAAAATGTATATGATTTACCAACAGAATATCTTTACTATCAAAACATACAGTATATGTTGTTATTGCAGCGGATTTGGATGTTGTCAGTCCATAGAAGCAGGTGGTTATTGAGTGTGGCAAAATAGCTGAAATACTGGGCTTATTTAAGAAAAATACATCTCAGATTGTAATAATTGAATGTGCATTTACAACTTAACTCACAACCATGGGTGTCTGACTTTGTGTTAAAACGTAACCTCAGCACAGGCTAACTTTCATTCATTAAACATTTATTTAGACAGATAAGTCCCATTGAGCCTAGAAGACTCATTTACATGTGAGATCTGCTTAGACAGACAAAAAGTAATGAAACTGGCTGGACACATTAGGAATAAAAGGCAAAAAAATTCCTATTAAAATCTTTCTTCTTGCCTGAGAAGAAAAATTCTAATATTAAAAAACACCTCGCATAAACAAGCACATAGTGACTTAGACATTCTGCAGAGTGGGAGGAGACACAGAGAACGGTGAGCAATGTCCATAGACGCTCTCGAGGGCACTGAGAGTTCTGATGAGGATGGAATAATCAGCCAGCTCCCTCCGATGAAATACATAAACATTCTCAATGTATGTCAGGGAATGGCCAAGGTCAACGCCAATGAGAATCCAAGAGTCCTGAAATGATGACAAAATTTTTATTCAGCTGGTTCACTCTGGTTGACGGTGGAATTCCCCTATGGGCGGGGGGTTGAGCGTCAGATTACATGTCTTCCAGGCATATTCAGATAAGGTGGCCTTCAAGGCCAGCCGGGGGAGCCAGATTCAGTACTGAAATGTGAGTAAATATCTGTTAAAGTATTTACTAAACAAATCTGTCGATAAATAATTTAAATACATGTGTGTGTAATAAATTTACAGTACATACATACACTGTGTGTATGTGAACACTGTATACACACTATATACAGTATATACATACATATTGTACATACATACTGTATATACTGTACTGTATGTATATGCATGACACATTAGATTTCCATCCATCCATCCATTTTCTTCCGCTTATCCGGGGTCGGGTCGCGGGGGTAGCAGCCTAAGTAGGGAGGCCCAGACTTCCCTCTCCCCAGCCACTTGGAGCAGCTCCTCTGGGGGAATCCCAAGGCGTTCCCAGGCCAGCCGAGAAACATAGTCCCTCCAGCGTATCCTGGGTCTTCCTCTGGGTCTCCTCCCGGTGGGACATGCCCGGAACACCTCACCAGGGAGGCGTCCAGGAGGCATCCTAACCAGATGCCCGAGCCACCTCAACTGGCTCCTCTCGATGTGGAGAAGCAGCGGCTCTACTCCGAGTCCCTCCCGGATGACTGAGCTTCTCACCCTATCTCTAAGGGAGAGTCCAGCCACCCTGCGGAGAAAACTCATTTCAGCCGCTTGTATCCGAGATCTTGTTCTTTCGGTCATAACCCAAAGCTCATGACCATAGATGAGGGTGGGAACGTAGATCGATCGGTAAATTGAGAGCTTTGCCTTTTGACTCAGCTCTCTCTTCACCACGACAGACCGGTACAGCGCCCGCTTCACTGCGGACGCTGCACCTATCCGCCTATCGATCTCACGCTCCAGTTTTCCCTCATTCGTGAACAAGATCCCGAGATACTTAAACTCCTCCACTTGGGGCAGGACCTCCTCCCCGACCCGGAGAGGGCATGCTACCCTTTTCCGGCTCAAGACCATGGCCTCGGATTTGGAGGAACTGATCCTCATCCCGGCCGCATCACATTCAGCTGCAAACCGCTCCAGCGAAAGCTGTAGATCACGAGCTGATGAAGCCAATAGGACCACATCATCTGCAAAAAACAGAGAAGCGATTCTAAGGCCACCAAAACGGATCCTCATCATACATCAATTGGGAGTTCGGCCGAATAGAGAAATGGAGCGACAGTTGTTTGAAGAATTGCCTTCGCTCAGGCATCTCCAACCCTTTAACCACTGTACAAGAAATCGAGAACATTGATCTATCCACCATTCCCCCCGAGTATCATGATCTGTCTCTAGTATTCAGTAAAGTGAAGGCTCTCTCTCTTCCTCCCCATCATCCATATGACTGTTCCATCAACCTTCTTCCTGGATATCCTCTGCCATCTAGCCATTTGTATCACCTCTCAGGCCCTGAATGCGGATCCATGAAGTCCTACATCGAGGAGTCTTTGGATTCAGGAATCATCCGCCCTTCTACTTCTCCACTGGGGGCAGGGTTCTTTTTTGTTACTAAGAAAGCCAAGACACTACGCCCTTGTATTGACTATCGGGGGTTGAACAATATTACTGTAAGGAACAAATATCCTTTACCACTACTTGACTCTGTCCATGAGCAGTTACAACCAGCCACTATCGTTTCCAAATTGGACCTACGTAATGCTTATCACCTCGTCTGTATCCAAGAGGGTGATGAATGGAAAACAGCTTTTAAGACACCCTTGGGACACTTTGAGTATCTCGTCATGCCTTTTGGCCTTACCAATGCTCCTGCAGTGTTTCAAGCACGTCAATGATGTTTTGAGAGACTTTATTGGTGAGTTTGTGTTTGTTTACTTGGATGATATTCTCATTTATTCCAGGAATGACGATGAACATGTCACACATGTCCGGACGGTGCTCCAAAGACTGTATGAGAAGCAACTTTTTGTAAAAGGTGAAAATTGTGCTTTTCACACTTCTTCTGTTGCTTTTTTGGGTTTTATCTTTAGAGAAGGACACTACAGGGCAGACCCAGAGAAGACTAAGGCAGTGGTGGAGTGGCCGATCCTTGAGACCAGGAAGCAACTGCAACGGTTCTTGGGTTTTGCAAACTTCTACAGGCGCTTTATTAAGGACTACAGTTGTATCGCAGCACCTCTATCTCAACTCACATCTACCAACAGAAATTTCAGATGGACTCCGGAAGCCAACTCTGCTTTCGGTAAGCTAAAACAGCTTTTTTCTTCCACACCCATCCTCTTTCATCCAGACATCACTCGTCAGTTTATCCTTGAGGTGGACGCTTCTGACACTGGGGTAGGAAACCTTTTGTCGCCGAGATCACCTTTGGACAACAAAGTGCACCCATGTGCACTTTTCTCTTGCCGTCTATCTCCAGCTTAACGGAATTATGACGTGGGCAACAGAGAACTACTTGCTGTAAAACTGGCACTAGAGGAGTGGCGTCACTGGCTTGAGGGCACAGAGCTACCTTTTCTTATTTGGACTGACCATAAGAACCACACGTATCTCAGAGATGCTAAATGTCTAAATCCCAGGCAGGCACGTTGGTCACTGTTTTTCAACAGATTCAACCATAAACTCATTTTAGAACTCGTGGCGATAGAGCATTTGAAGTGGTGGCTCCGAGGCTCTGGAACGCTCTCCCTATAACAATACGCTGCTCCGAGTCAACAGTTGCATTTAAAAACAGTCTTAAGACTCATCTCTTCAGACAGGCGTTTGGTTAACTTTATACATTGTTTTTAGAGCTAGTTATGTTTTACCTTTTTGTATAGTATCTCTGTGATTTTATGATTTTATTTCTGTGATTTTATGATTTTATTTTTCCTCTTGTGAAGCACTTTGTGACTCATGTCTGGGAAATGTGCTATATAAATAAAGATTACTTACTTACTTACTTACTTACACTGACTTTCTGACCGGGTTCTAAGAGTGTTAAGCCCAATGCTTTGTTTTGCCAGTTTTCTTCTCCAGATGCTCCAGAGGTTGAAGAGAACATCTTACCCCAGGCTTGCATTGTTGGGACACTCACCTGGCCCATTGCTCAGGAGGTTCGTGAAGCCCATCGTACGGAACCAGACCCTTGCACAGGACCTCCTGGTACGCTCTTCATTCCCACCGCCATGAGGTCCAAGGTACTTGAATGGGTGCATACGAACAAGCTCTCTTGTCACCTAGGTATTACACGTATGTTGTCGCTAACCAAAACCCACTTCTGGTGGCCCACTTTGTCCCAAGTCGTCAAAGACTTTGTTGCAGCTTGTCCCACATGTGCCAGGAACAAGACTGGTACCCAACCCCCTGCAGGTCTTCTCCAACCGTTACCCATGCCCAGCCGCCCATGGTCCCACATCGCTGTTGACTTTGTCACCGGCCTGCCTCCATCTGAGGGTAACACCACCATTCTCACCGTCATTGACAGGTTTTCTAAAGCAGCCCATTTCGTGCCTCTTCCTAAGTTGCCTTCTGCTATGGAGACTGCTCATCTCCTTGTACAGCACGTTTTTCGTATTCATGGTGTCCCTTCAGACGTGGTGTCGGATAGGGGTCCCTAGTTCGTCTCTCAGTTGTGGCGCAGTTTTTGTGGTGCCTTGGGGGCGTCGACCAGTCTCACCTCTGGCTATCACCTGCAGTCCAACAGTCAGGCTGAACGGTGCAACCAGGAGATCGAGACCACCCTTCGATGCCTCGTTGAGGGCAATCCATCTGCCTGGAGTCAACATCTGGTCTGGGTGGAGTATGCCCACAACTCCCATACTTCTGCGGCCACAGGTATGACACCTTTTGAAGCTTCGCTGGGATATTTGCCCCCTTTGTTCCCCAGTCAGGAGTCGGACATATCGGTGCCGTCAGTGCAGCACCATTTCCGACGCTGTCGGCGTATCTGGCGCCAGGCTAAGGCAGCACTTCTCCGCACGGCCGCCCAAAATAAGAGGTTTGCGGACCGCCACCAATCTTCTGCGCCCTCCTATCAGGTGGGTCAGAGGGTTTGGCTTTCCACCAGGAACATCACCCTGAAGGACACCCCGAGGAAGTTGGCGCCTCGATTCATCGGCCTTTCCCTATACTCCGGATCGTCAACCCCTCTGCGGTGCGTCTTCAGCTACCCGCTTCCATGAGGATTCATCCGACGTTTCACGTGTCCCAGGTCAAGCCCGTTTCTGAGAGTCCTTTGTGCCCGCCTGCCAGCCTCCCTCCGCCTGCTCGTCTCATCGACAACCATCCGGCTTTCACCGTCCGTGCCATTCTGGATGTGCGCCGTCGTGGGAGAGGTTTTCAGTATCTTGTGGACTGGGAGGGATACGGCCCTGAGGAGCGGTCGTGGATTCCTCGCTCCTTCATCCTGGACCCCAGTCTGATCACCACCTTCTTCAGGGCTCACCCGGAGAAGCGCGTCGGGGCTCCTGAGGGCGCCCCTTGAGGGGGGGTACTGTAAGAGTGGCACCTGCTGCAGCTCCAAGATGGCCACCAATCATCCACAGCTGACGGTCATCCACCTGACGAGCTCCACCTATACTTAAGGCTGCAGTCGAGTTCTACTCTTCGCTGAAGTATTTTATGCCTACACACGGTATTTATGCTTCTAGCCAGTTTGTGAGTACATTGAAAGAAACTTACAGACTCGGATACAGACTCTCTGACTGAAACCTTCATGGGTTACCTCCCACCATTATTTCCTATTTAGAAAATTGTATTTGCCTCCCTGGCAGTACAACGTCACCTTAACTGCTGCTGCTGGGTGTGAGGTCAAGCCAAATCTGCCCTGCTTAGGAAAGCAGAACCAAACAAACTTATTACTAACTGAAGAGGAAGTCCGGGATGGCTCTCATATCAAGACATACAGATTTACATTATTCTAGAATTGTGCCGCTCGAGGTGGCTGCATGTTGGAGTAGCTCTGTTACTTTCATTCTGAAATTTTGCTTTTGGAAATTGAATTCCTTTTTTCTGGATGTAAATCCCATTTTTTGGATGAATGTTTCCTCTGGTATTGGATGCTGTGCAGCGGGAAGGATTTTTATTGAAACTTTTTGAGTTTTGGACGTTTGTTATAATGCATAACCATGGCAGCAAGGTAGTTTTCTACAGCCAAATGCAGCTGATTAAAATATCAAAAGCTCAAATAATATCTCAACTACAGCACCAAATCTCATGAGTTGAAAAGGATGTTCGGTGGACGCATTCTCATCTACCTGCCGGCTGTGCTTGAATGCCTGACCACTGAGACCCTGGAACTAGCAGGAAACACGGCTCATGACAGTGGAAGGACAGGATAATCCCTCGGCACCTACAGCTGGCTGTCCAGTGACAAGGAGCTCAGCAGACTGCTGGGAGGAGTGGCCATCGCTCTGGGAGGAGTTCTGCACGGCATTCCGGTGGTCCTACAGCCTGGGGGAACCGAGAGGCCAGCTGAGTCTGGGTGGATGGATCACACGGCATTTGCAGCCAGTTTCTTATTCACTGTGGGATGGACCTTTACATGAGATCCTTCCTGTCTACAGCCATCAGTATCCATAACATCTTTTAATGAAATGAGGATAACGAGTTACAACAAATAATTTCCGTTTGGGATTAATAAAGTATTTTTGAATTGTATTGAATACAGTACCACTTACCCAGGATGTCTGCATGCCAGTTCCTTGAACCTTTTGAAATGGAAGCCATAAGCAACTCCTCAGCTGTTTGTCTAAAACTCCCTCATACAATGAGAATCCACCTTTCACTCCATGTTTTGAAGATAGATCAAATTAATCCTAGTACCTTCTGCACTCTGAATCCAAACACATATACTCACCTGCATCATAGATCACCATCCTGGCTACATTGTCCTCAAGATCCTTGGCATCTGCTGCAGAGTTCAAAACCTTCAGTGAATGGTAAACTGGGAGGGAAATGGTCCTGAGGAACACTCATGGATTCCTCCTTCCTTAATATTATTTGGATCATATGGACAACCAATCTAGAACACCAGGTGACAATCAGCTTTTTCTATTCTCTACTGTGCTCTTGAGTTTCAGGGTGAAATTGTTTGCAGCAGTTGATACACCTGTGTTAACCCTAAGACTGCCGAGCATACTGAAGGCTGAGCCAATTCACAGCTCTTCATTTGAACATTACCCATCACACAAGAATGTTTGGTGTTGTCCTGGGACTTCTTCCTGCATTTATATATTTAATATCCCCTTGTGATCTCAGTCACGACATAAGTCATTTCTCTGCACGATAAATCTGAGAAGTCAGCTCTGCTGACCTGTTCTTGCCTGTTTGCCCACTTCTTTTGTTCTCAATGGTACAACTTCTTCTACTCATCCGTATGAATGTGAAAAACTCACTGATGCCATTCTCCTGCATGGACACCGGTTTGGAATATCCCTGTGCTCGATAAAAAGGAAAACAAATAAGAAACATTTTTGATTCTCTCACAGTCATTGTTTACTTCTAACCTAGAAATCGTCAGCAGACTCTGTTTAATACCGCTCATTCTCAATCAGTTCATCTGGACAGTTTCTTTTTAGTAGAAACGTTTCACCCTCACTCCAGAGGGCTTCGTCAGTCAGAGCAGTCCAAAGCAAACTGAAGCTACCCCACCAAGTAAACAACTTAAGTGGACCAACCAGTTTGCTGTAGCCAAGATGGTTTCTGGGGGCTTGTCCCTCGTCGACTCCTCCCAGGCAGGCAGACATGTCCAAAGTGGTTCAAGTGAGTGAACTTTCTTGTCTTGAACCACTTTGGACATGTCTGCCTGCCTGGGAGGAGTCGACGAGGGACAAGCCCCCAGAAACCATCTTGGCTACAGCAAACTGGTTGGTCCACTTAAGTTGTTTACTTGGTGGGGTAGCTTCAGTTTGCTTTGGACTGCTCTGACTGACGAAGCCCTCTGGAGTGAGGGTGAAACGTTTCTACTAAAAAGAAACTGTCCAGATGAACTAATTGAGAATGAGCGGATTTGATACCTGGACTATTGAGAATGAACTTTCTTGCCTTACTCTGTTTAATAGTTCTAGTTCTGGTTCTGTTTTTCAAAATAAAACTCATAGATTTCAGTATCGGTTGTAGTTGTTTTGACTTCAGTTTTCCTGAACGCTGTGTTAAAATCCTACAAATCATGACTTTTTTTTGCAAATCTTAGTACATATAGTATAAAGACTTACTGAAGAAAAGAATAGACACATTTTACTTTATTAAAGTTAATGTAAATGCCTGTATGGATTATAAATGATATAGGTAAGATTTGTATTAGATTTGAGATACTTTTGCGTTCATGTTATCGTTATGCTCCTCATTAACCCAAACAGAGAAGGCTTCACTAAGAAGTTGTAATTCCCAAGTCATGTGATTGACAACCAATCACAATGTTAACAGTTGCACACATTTAGGTTTATTTAGATTCCATGGGCTCATTTTGTTAGCAAAACAAAGTAAACATTCAATAAAATACATATTCTGAAAGTAATATTAAAACACTTGTCTATTGTTTTATGTGTGAGTAAGAACGTGCCCAAGGTGCGCTGCTCAGACTGAATTCTGGATTTACCTTAAAAGAAATAGGTGTCTTTATCTTCAATAAATTAAAATAAATAAATTATAGTGCACATTTGATAAAAAGATAAATAAACTTACCTGCAATTTTTTCCATTAAATGCTGTTCCAACATTTTAAATGTTGAAAAAATAAAAAGCTTTAGTTTGTTAGATTTTTTTCTTAGCAACAATAAAATGTTATGGAATCTAATACCCACAGTTGCCTATTGTTCCAAAATTCAATTGTGGCAACATTTATTTTAATTAGTTTTGGTCTTCATACAAAAGGCTGTGTTTGCCTGACAGTTAAATTATTACAGTTTTTGCATTTGGACATTCCTTTGACATGATGTGTATGCACATAATCTACAAAGTACAGTATTATCTACAAATGTGTACCCCGCTTTGCACGTTCCTCATTTCACTTTCCAAATTTTGCCAAGCCTGTTGGTTGGTGAAGGGTGTAAAGTGGAGCTAACTTGTTTTAGTCAATTCAGAAGGGAAACATGCCAAAAGCTGGTTCTTTTAGACAACCATTTTTATTATAGTTATGCTGATCTATTTATGCATTCCTAAAAAAACCAGATACACTTGTGTTAGTCAGAACTGATCAAAATCAGTCCGAGCCATCACTGAAGTTTACACATGCAGTATGTTGTCCCTTGACCGCATCCTCATGAATCCACTTATATAGATAATTTTTGACCAAAAATCATTAAAGTATGCTGAACTTTATAACTTAGATTTGAAGGGAAGTAGATTTGCTGAAAGGACTTCTTTCCTGCATTAGCAGAAGTATTCATACAGTAACATTAAACTTTGCTGAGCCGAAGAGCTCCAGAGAGGTATGGCGAAAAAAGAAAAACAGCATCTATTCTTCATCAGGTAGCCGAGTCTTTCAGCCAAACCCACACCATGTTCCTGGAGATGATCTCCTCAGACTGTTTTGGCCTTTTACATAGGAAATAAAATACACAGATGTTGAAATGCGGAGAAAGAGTGTGAGAGCACAAACAAAAGCTGGGGACTGAAATTGAAAAAAAAAATGTAGGGGGAAGATGAGAGAGGCTGAAGTAGAGTGAAATATATATAAATATATATAAAAACAGTAAGAGATGGAGAAGAATGAAGGTTTAGTCAGCGAGAGGTGAGCGCAGTGAGAGGAGGGGAGCAGAGAGGTAATGAGGCCATAGTGACTGGCTTTACACCTCGTCTCTGTGGAAACTAATTAGGAGAGAGCTGGAGGGCACTCATTTGAGCACTCTGCTGGGTAAATGTAGTGCACCGAACTATGAAGGGTAAATCAATGTACTACTATCCCGCACACCTCACTTTCTTTTTTCTTTTTTCTAACTTGTATCCCCTCAACCCCCCATTATTGTTTCCTAATAAAAAATGTATTGACTTTTACCAAGCTCGTGGGCATAACGGTATTGACCGCGGTAGATATCATGCCTGCTGATGAGGTGCAGCTCACTAGAGCGGAGTTCAGCTGGTTAGAGAAGAAAAAAAAACATCCGTCCAATATGTGCTGCCAACATGTGCTTGCTTCTACTACGATGGTAGAAAAGGATGATCTCAAAAACACATTCTCATCAACCTGAAGATACGTTTTCTTCCCACAGTGATCGAGCATCAGCGGGAGGCAATGATCAAAAAGTATTGTGTGTGTTCTCTCCCAGGGAGGTACTGTGACTGACGAGAGAAGAGGAAACAGAATGTATAGCAACCCCCTGTAGCGAGTGCAAGGGTGGTGGAACAAGGATCCAGATTTTGTGGAAAGAGAGGGAAAGCCATGAGGGGTGGGGGGTCTCAAGGGGAATTATCCTCACTTTAAGGCTTTTGGGGATACTGCAAACTTTTCAGGATCGCATAAGAGAGAAGCCCTGCAACAAAGACAGAGTGATGTGCTTGTTATCCAGAGAAGTTTTTTTAGTGTGGAACCAAAAGGGCAAAAGAAGTTCCTGCCTAGAGCGTGATTATGTGTTTGCCTAACTCCACCTTTCATTGTGGCACTTGGAGGATGCTGAACCGCTCTGTTCAGCACCATCTGCCCCCCTCTCTCTGCGACAGAGCCTTGCAGCTCAGCCCCCTGGGAAATAGTGCTGGGTAAGTTATTCAATTAGAAGGGCATTATTGGCCCACTCCCTCTGAGGACAGAGCTGATGATGCTGTGATTATACTGCGCTGCATTCCTTCATGGCTAGGCATCTTCTCTCTCTCTGTGTGTGTGTGTGTTTCTATCTATCTATCAGTGTGTGCGCATGGATTTGTCCTTCATACCCCCCCACCCCCACCACCGACAAACATACACACACATTTGTGTTTGAATTTCCCAACATGTGTGCACTGCAAATTGACGAGTAATGTTTGCAGGATGAATGGATGTGGGCCAGAGGGGTGGGGGTGAAAAATAAAAGGTGGTCTATCAGAGATGCTTGGCTGGTTTTAAATGAGCACATTTCAATTTGAATTGAAATATACAGACAGACACACTCATGCAACACACATGGGCTGACCACGCATCAACTCAGAGAGTATGAAGACACACCCCTTCTAAGGGACTAAGTGGTAACAAATATATATTTTAACCTAAAAATACAAGGGAAAGAGGTTCCTTTAAGTTCAAAATTAAGTGACATCCCCGCCTTACAAATCTTTCTTTTAATATTAAACCAGTTACATTGTGGGAGTAAAAACCCTTTGGTGTCTAATTTTCTTTGTGAATTAAATTTATTTGCATTTGATAATTGATTCAACTCCTGCTTGATTTTGCAAATCTGTGTTAGCTTGATTAAAAACAATAAGTTGTGTAAACCTTGCATCTCTGTGTATCTCTGTGAAGTTGATATGGCTTGACTGTGCAAATCTATTTGAACCTAATTAAAAGTGTCTGGTCATTTGAATGAAATGTGTTAACTTACAGAATTAAAAGCAACTTTACTTTAAAAGTTAATGTTCATGTCAATATAACTAATTATGTTGAAATAACTTCATGGATCAGATATATTTAGACATTTTTGTCCACAGTATTTTTTTCTAGGAATTATAAGTTATTGTTTGGCCAAAGAAACATTTAGCTCTTATGTAAAATATGTGTTTCAAATGTAAAAAATGAAATAAAATAAAAAATATTGTGTGGAAAAAGTTATTTTAGATTTTAGGAATGGGGTTAAATATAGTGAATGAGCCTGACTGAACTCTAAAGTCTGTCCATCCGTCCATCCATCCATCCATCCATCCATCCATCCATCCATCCATCCATCCATCTATCCATCCATCCATCCATTCATCATCTTTACCTGCTACTTCCTTTCTGGGCCGCGGGGGTCACAGGTGTCCATATCCAACAATCAGTGTTTGAGAGGCGGGGGACACCCTGGACAGGTCTCCAGTCCATCACAGGGACACATAGAGACAAACAACCATTCACTCTCTCATTAACAACAAGGGACAATAAGAGTTGAACTCCAAAGTCAAACTATTGTAAATTATCATTAGTTAGAAACGGAAATGTTATTCATTTTGTAATTACAACATTTCAAACTAGTCGATGTTACACTGAATAGATTTTCTGTCATTATGGACATAATCTCATCTTGAAAAAAAAATTGCTCATGAACTTAAATTGTTGGTTTGTGATCATTCAGTGAGATTAAAGCTGATTAACCACCAACGACAGGCAACTGATGTAACAAATATCAATGTCAGAAATGTGACAGAAATTTGTCTTTGAAAAATTATGCAGTGCGAATTCTGTTGCAACCAATTTTTCCTTTCTCGTTTAGATCATTCACATCTGTCTTATTTTCCTTCTCCTCCCCTCCTCTTCCTCTCTTAGTTCAATCCCACTGTTTGATTTTATTTCGCTGTTGCATTACTACCCCTATCAGATATTGATTGGGATGCAATTTGGTGGTGGCAACAACGTGCTTCAATTTGTTGAATTTGCATTGTACAGTCTGACACGAGTTATTTTTAATCTCGCACAAATTGACTTGAACATTTTTGGCTTTTAAATCTTTTGAAATGACGGTTTTAGCCGACCTTATGGACCTGCTCACACTCATATGGATATATTGCAAAACTGTTGTATTGTCTTCATTTGCACATTCATCAACATGCAAAATGTGTTTGTGGTGAGAAAAACTACAGTTTCTGAAAATAGATTTGCACCTATTCTTTAAAGAGTAGTCATTATTCTCTGTGAGTGTATATTTTTTTAAAACCTGAGTTGTAGCCTCTGATAGTTTCTATCAAAGCCGTCAAAGGCTGGTACAGTGTGGACAGAGGTGTACAACTAAATAATAATAATAATAATAATAATAATAATAATAATAATAATAATGTGTTCTCATCATTGTATGTTCCCATACAATGTGAAATGGACTCTCTGCATTTGGCCCAGCCACACCTGGGTGGTGCAGTGGGCGGCTGTTGGGGATTGGGTGTACTGCTCAGAGACACCATGAGATGTGCAATGACTGGGGATTGAACCTGGGACTTTTGGGTCCCGATTTGACTGCCCTGCCTCTACCCCATCTCAGCTGCCATAAATAATGTGCATGGCCTGGAACAAGTTTTATAAGCAATGGCACCAAAAAAAACTGCAATTTTCAAACTGGCGGCAGAATGCTGCTGCACGTCTCACTGGTTGCTTGGTCACAAACACTCAAAATGCAACAAGACCAACAGAGAATTTGCTTATTTTTGTGGGGATTCAGGGTTTTTCCATTCACTAGTCTTTTGCAGCGCCTGCGTGGCAGGGTGGCATCACTTACCATCAGCTGCCTTCCATCTCCCGATGAGGGTTGTCCAGTATTTAAGGCTGTTTGGATCCAGCAGTCTCTGTCCAGTCCATAATGTAGTCTCCTTGTGTTTACACCTGTGTTCCATCATAGCTCCTGTTACCAGTTCCTTGCCTCCTTGATCTGCCTCGGGTCTACTCCTGGTCCAACGGCTTTGGATGTTGTCAGCCCATTAAATGGTCCGTTATTAGTTGTTCTCATCCCCAAACATAATTATTCAGATTGTCCCTCCTACCTCATAGTAGGTTTAAAGGTACATTATTATTGCTGATATCATGCAGCGGTGCACACTGATAGACCAGGAAGTGTTTTTCTTTTTTGTCAGCTTATTTAACCCTTTTTCTAAACCTAACCTTACACCTGACCCAGAGCATTGACCTTGAACTTAACCCCATTAGCTTGTGTCTAAACCTAACCCCCAGACCATTTACTCTAAACCTAACCACGTGAGCCTATTATCAGCGCTAACAATGTACCTTTAAACCCACTAGGGGTACAGGAGGTACAGTCTGAATGCTACATATGGGGATGACATCAACTAATAACTAGGGATGGGGCCGATCCGATCCAGTATCGGTATCGGTATCCGATACCAGCATTATTTAAGTATCAGGTATCGGATCAAACCTGCCGATACTTTTCTGATCCAGCTTCAAAGAGCACTTGTGTTCAATCACAATCTGTGACTGCCCTTTTTAACATTGTGTGAGATAAACCCAATGAAGACACTCTTAAGCCTTACAATAGGGGGGTTCCCTATTGTAAGGCTTAAGAGTGTCTTCATTGGGTTTATCTCACACAATGTTAAAATGAATAGTTTGGGTGCAAAAGTTTCATTATACAGAGTCAAATACCTGAACAGTATCGGATCGGGAAAGTATCGGTATCGGTCGATACAGAGTTAATAAGTATCGGTATCGGATCGGAAGTGAGAAATGTGGATCGGTGCATCCCTACTAATAACGGCCATTTAATGGCTGATAACATTCAAAACAAGTGTCATGGTCTCTAAACTCTGAGTCCTCCTTGGATCAATCTCCTGGAACAGCCAGCTACTAACAAATTCATAACCTACATCCTAACATCTATTCGATCAGCCTTAAGATTCATCCTTCCACTCTCAGATATTCTTCTCCTCTTACCTGATCATCTGGTTCTACTCCATCGTTCTGGAATCCTCCTCCAAGCTTGCAACGAGACAAGACTTCTAAGCATTATCATATTCTCTGGACAAGACCACAATATTCTTGTGATACTAAATCATCACCATATCCCATCTCCACACACTCCTGTGACTTATTCTCACAAACAAAACACTTGTTTTACAAACTGATCTCCAGTTTCTAAGTAAAAGCTTTGGGGACTGAAAACACTGAAGGTGATATTTTTCTTACAAATTAGTGTCACCAACTATTTCAGACTCTATTAAAAATTTGCAGTTTTTTCCCATTTTTTTTCTTCATCTGTCTCATTTTGTTCTAAACCTGAAGCCAACAAGTTTTGATCGGATGGTAAAAAGTTTAAAGAGTGATAGTAAATGATAAATTGGGTCAAATAAGAAATGCAAGCTATAAATATAAGATAATCTATGGGCAAAGTGAGAATGTATTTATTTTTGTAATTTGCTGTGCAGTATACAGGTTGTCTCCGACTTACGACGTCATTGACATATGACGTTCCGGACTTACGAGCGGACTAACGAACAGTAAAATTCAGTGGTGGGCCTCCAACCGCTAGGGAGCGCTAATGCGCTAATCCGCTTATAGCGTAGGTAAATAATCTGTTAGCTTTACAGCGGATTAACTAACTTTTATAATTCATACGCGGATTTGCGCTATTTTTATTTAAAATGCAGTACCGCTAATAACTAATTATCTATCAGTAAAACCAAAAAAACTTATTTACAGGCCCGGACGACTGCTAACAGACCATATCCTGTCAGCGCCGGATGTGGTCCGTGACAAAAAAGCGTCCCCTCAGTCTCTTTACTAGAGCGAGCGCTCTCAGTTAGCAGCCAGTGTGTTACTCTGCAGCCTTATTGCTTGTTTTCGAAGAGTCAGACGAAGAGTTTTTAACATGGAGGGTGAACTTATGGATGTTTCTCAGCGGCCTACGCGACGCGTCTGGATTTTTAAAAGTATTTCGCCACTGCCCTCTTCAAAATGGCGGCCGCGACGGCCACAGAAGATAAGGACTTTCCATGAAAACACGGTAAAAACAATTATTTCTTTGCTGAGAAAAAATATATTTCTTATCTGACTTTATAGCACAAGGTTTTTCTGAGCTTAACCGGTTCAAATGGTCAAATCTGCTGGATTAAAAAAATTATTTCGCCAGTTGCCTTCTTCAAAATGGCGGTTAGCGTGTTAGCATTAGTGTCCGCTAGCATTGGTAATACATAAGTGCTTTTGAAATTGTGGACCTAAATAAATCAATAAGTGCTTTAGAAATAGCAGAACTAATTTTTGGATTAGCGCTGCCCAGTACTGCTAAAGTTGTACAGAACATACAGAAAATACAGCACTGGTATGTGTTTTTAGATGAAAGTGTGTTAGCTAACCGTTTGTAAACAAATTTCTGTGCATGTTTATGAACCAGTATGTACGTTTGTGTTGAAAAACGGGTGTTCGGCGCAGCGCTAGCATACACTTTCCGACTTACGACCAAAAATCCGGACTTACGAACGACACGTGTTTCGGGTTCCGACATACGAATTTTTGTCTTAAGAGCGATTCGTAGGAACGGAATTCACTCGTAAGTCGGGGACAACCTGTAGTGGGTATATCTATGTATATATTTTTCATTCATTCATTCAACCTTTATTTATACAGGCTATCCTCGTTGAGCCACGGGGACTCATTTACAAGAGGGACCTGTCTCACTCACACCCAGGGTCAATTTAGAGTTACCAATCAACCTAACATACATGTTTTTGGACTTGGACTTGGACTTGGATATATTTTTAGAATTAATGTTTATATATCTCAGTTTAGGACTGAATAAGGTGTCGAGTAGTTGGATCTCAATTCATTTTAACACACTAGCTTCACAAAAAGTTTGTCAAATTTGCACAAATACCTTAATGCCAACAAAAAAAAAGAAAAAAAGAAAAGACAATCAGAGTATTGATGGAGTTTTGTCAACCCTGACAATTTTTTACTATTAATTTTTTAAGAGTTATTAAAATCAAACCGCTGGGTGTGGTCATTCTAACAATGACTTTATGGTGAACTTGTTTTCAGTTTCACGCTGGACTCAGGTGAGTTTCTTTGTCTTCAGAGTAAGAAGCGACACAGCTTGAGACAAAGAAATAAAAAGAGACACATCTCAGCAGTGCACAAGTGTGAACACACAAACCCTCTGCGGACCAGTGAGGTGCTCTTTAAAGTGCTGCCATGATGGGACTGCCCTATCTGCCCAGCACAGACCCACAGATGCCCTCCCGAGGGGACAGGCCAGAGGGGAGCAGGGCAGTGGGCCTGGAGCCTCATCTGCTCTGCCCAAAACACAAATAGGTCAGTGTGTGATTGGAGAGGAGGACTACAGGGAGACACACACACATGCACACAAACA
Source organism: Garcialebias charrua (assembly GCA_038048925.1). Lineage (NCBI taxonomy): Eukaryota > Metazoa > Chordata > Actinopteri > Cyprinodontiformes > Rivulidae > Garcialebias > Garcialebias charrua. The sequence goes on from JBBPBX010001303.1 coordinate 71,832, forward strand.
CACATTGACCATGAAAAAGAAGGGGTCCTGCCAACTGAATTCCTCCATTGGCCATGATGGGAAGGGCCATCTGGTATCAATGTGGGGAAGTCAAGCAAGCTTGTGAATGTGTGCATGCTCGTATTCACAACACACACACAAACACACACATTGGGATACAACTGTTTTATCTACAGGAGATTCAAGGCAGAACCTGAACATCATGTCGTGACTTTCCCCTGCACCAACAATAAGAAACCCAAATCCCAAACATCAACGTCATCATTTTAGTTTGCTTCTTACATCACTGCTTTTCCAGCAACAGAACAACTAAACCTTAAAGCTGGAACATGGAAAGAGTTTTTTTTTTATTACAAGGACCTTTAATCCCTTCAGATCGAATTTCCAAACACCACAGAGAATATTTAATCCCTGTTTTGACCCCACTTGTATGACTGCACTATAATTCAATTTTTGCAGCACTGTGCTCCATCTTTCTGATTTGTCCTGTTTAGGAAACTCCTAAAAGTTGGGAAAAACTTTAGCTGGTGTAAAAATAGAAATTGTATAGGGGTGATGTAATCAACATGGCAGGGTCAATTTTTTTATTTTCTATGCTGCTGGTGCAGACTCAACATTTTGCTGAAAAAGGAAACTGATTTACTTTGGCCTAATATCAGAACCTTGGCGTGATGAGGGAAGGCTTGTGCAGAGTACATCATGTAGAAAAAAAAGCAGTGTTGAATTCATTTTCAAAAACTTAGAATGCTGTTAGGCCAAGCAGACTGCAGCTGATGAAAAGAAAACATGTCAGGGTTTTCCATCATGCACATTTTGATCTTGATATTAGCACCTCTCTCTGGATACACAAACATCCACGAGGACACCAAAGCCTTGCATAAGCCCGTGTGCTTCATACAAATTGTGCAGCACTTTGAGGAAATGTAAAAGCAAATGAGAGTTGAAGGAGTCTGGATGAACACTCAAGTACTCCGTGCTGATGTTTTAGGCACTAAACTCCAAGTTGCAAAGATGCATCTGGAGGTGAACTTTCAAAATCACATTAAGCTTTGAACAAGAAACTGATTTGTCTGCCAGACATTTTCATCCTCTCACTGCTGTTGAAGTGACAACAACTTCAGTCTTCTAACAGGCTCTTGCATACAATAGACACAGGTCTGTAAAAAAAGGTGAAAAAGTTTAATTTTATTTTGTCAATTATTTCAGAAAGTGAAACTCATATATCACATAGATTCATATAGCGTGAAATATTTCAAACCTTTATTTCTTGTACTTTTAATGATTATCCATCCTCGGGACAATTTGTGTTGAAACGTTTCGTCTTTCATCTAAAAGACTTCATCAGTCCGAGGAGGCTGAGATTGTTGTGGCTCCTTGGACTGGTGGAGTCTTTTATTTTATTTTTATTTATAAAATGTATTCATAAAAATTTAAAAAATCCATAAATGATAAGAATACAATTTTGGATGAAAGCCGAAACATTCCAACACAAAGAAACCATCCAGAGGACCTTACTTAACTTTGTTGGATTTTTTTTTTACCTGGATTATTGAGCATGAACTATGATGTTTTGATGATTATGTTTAACAAACGATGAAACAAAAATTCAGAGTCTCAAAATATTAGAATCTTCCACATCCAGCTGTTGGTACCTTTGTCAGTGTGGGTAGGAGTCAAGTCCTGCTGGAAAATGAAACCAGCATCTCCATAAAGCTCTTGAGCAGAATGAAGCATGAAGTTTATTTGAACAAGGACAGCACAATAAACAATGTTACATGTTAAAAACGAAGCAACCGTTGTCTTGTACACAGGTTTTCTAGCCACAGGCTAATTTGAAAACCCAGTTTCTGAAATGTCCTGTTAGATGCTGCATGGACTGTGGACTTCAGAAAACCCAGTGGACCAACACCAGCAGGACATGGACCCAAACCATCACTGACTGTGGAAACTTCACTCTGGACTTGAAGCAACGTGGATTCTGGACCTGTCCACTCTTCATCCAGACTCTGAGACCTTGATTTATAAATGACGTGAACATTTACTTTCATCTGAACAGACATTGAACCACTGAGCAACAGTCCAGTTCTTTGTCTCCTCAGCAGGTAAGACACTGACGTTGTCTCTGGCTCAGGAGTGGTTTGGCTTGATGAATGAGACATTTGTAGCTCATGTCTAGAAGTTAATTAGGATGTGACACCAGGAGTTTACAATATTGAACCTTTTCACAACATTGTAGTTTTCTGAGACAATTATTTTTTTAAATCATTATTTGTAAGCCAGGATCATCAAAATGACAAGAAAAAAAAAAAGGCTTCAAATATTTGTAATAGAATAGAATAGAAACAGCCTTTATTGTCTCACGGATGGGAAATTCAAGTGTAACAGCAGCAACAGATAAAAAGATTCACACCAAAGTTCCTAAATGTTAAGAACTATATATAAAGAAGTAAACAATATCAATAATAATGTTCAGTATGTATTGGAACATTGATAAGAACAGACTATTTACAGTACAGTAGTACAGGCAGAGTGTGTGTTTTAGCAGAGCTCAGCATGTATTTAATCATCATTGCGTTTGTTGGGAGCAGTGATGGTTGTAGAGTCTAACAGCTGTTGGAAGGAAGGACCTGTGAATCTATGAATATATTTAATATATGAGTTTCACTTTCTGAAACGACTGGCAAAAAATGAACTTTTTCACAATACAGCAAACCCTCGACCTACGTCACCCGCGACCTACGGCAACTCAGACTTACGATTTTATCATATTTAATAAAAATATGATAAAAAAAAAAAAAAATTTTTTTTTTTTGTGTGTTTAAATGTTATTAATTTCATGTGTATAGCACTTTGTTGCAGCTGTGGTTGTTTTAAATGGCTTTATAAATAAAGTATAATTATTAATATTACGTTTTTATTACAATTTTATCGTATTTACGCAACTTCCGGTCGTTTCCGGTCGCCATTTTACCGTCTACTGCGGTCAATGGAGCTCCAGAGGCTACTGTCAGCTGGCTCTAGAGGACTGTGTGTCCGATCAGGGTTGCCTCATACGGATAAATTTGCTGGAAACACTCGGTCAACTCTGTGGACGTCTCAGGCCCGGAGGAGCAGCCGCGGATCGCCCCGCGATCGCTCCAACAACGCCGCCCGACATGCTAACGACAGCAGCTAACAGAGCAGCTAACACAGGCGAAGACACCGAGCCGACATGCCGCGGAGGGGCCATCTGCGGCCGGGAGCTCGCCGCAAATGTCCGCCTGGCAGTCGGGGGACACCGAGCTAACGCGGAGATACAAAGCCGACAGCCTTTTTGAATGAACTGACATGCTAACCATTGCTGCTAATGGCGGGGCCTAACCGTAGCTAACGCCGAGCTTGTTTTGGATGGAGGATTATCGCGGAGAAACGGCTTTCAGTAAGTTTTTTTTTTCTGGCTCCAAATGTATGAAGTTAAGAAGCTAACAGTCATTCTTTTAAACAGTTTTGACCACGTGTGTGCGTGTGGAGCGTAAGGAAGCTGGGGGAGCTCGGACGGGTGCGAGCTGATGCTAAAAGACGAAGGCAGGCTTTGACCAGCTCAAAGTAAGACATTATATTTTTTATTTATTGTACAGTACTGTATTCATTTACTGTACAGTTCTGTGCATGTTTATGGCCTAGTATGTCTGCTTGTTCAGTCTCATGCCATTAAATATGTGTGCAGCGCTCCGTTAGCGGTATAGCCGCGACCTATGTCAGAAACGCGGACCTACGACAGGCAGGTGTTTTTGGTCCGCGAGGTACGACAACATCGACCTAAGTCACACCCGTAGGTCCCAATCCCTGACGTAACTCGAGGGCTTCCTGTATTCTAATGTTTTCAGATGCACCTCTATGGTCTTAAGCATCGTCTCTACCCATCAAAATAGTACGGCTGAAAAAAAAAAAGTATAAGAAAAAGTCAATTTTTGTTGCTGCTTTTTGATTCACACCCCCTTTCTATTTCCTTTGCGTGCCCCTGCCTCACCTCTCTTTCTTCTTCCATCTTTCTTTCTGCACATCCATCTCTATGACTATTTAAACGAGTGCCAGGAAAACACTGTGACCCGTCTATACTTTGTAATTTGGGCTGTGCGAGAAGCGCAAAAAGCAGAGCGAGAGAGAGAAAGGGGCCCTGCAATTCTCCACACTCCCTTTTAGCCGAGCCGAGAAGTGGCGGGTGAGGGAGAAAGCTGTTGCCATGGCTACCTGCTGGCAGCTTCTGTCCTCGTGTTTGGAGAGCACTGGCTGTTCCCTCTCTAGCTAACGCCTGGGAGGGAGGAGGAGTAATAGGTGAGGAAGAAAGAGGTGAGCAAAGTAAAAGAGGTGAGGTGGGAGTGGTCCATCTGCTATAAAGTGGTATGTAGGTGGTGGTGGTTGGAGGGTAGGGTGGGCAGGGGGCACATGTGCCTCTGCCACCTAACCAACGGGCTTCTGGCTGGGGAAAGAACAACAAAAGAACAGCACTGAGGATTCTGGTGGTCGATCGACTAGTTACACTCTTACACACACACTCGAACACACACAGACACACACATTGGGGTTGATGACAAGCTTGACAGCAGTGGGGGGTTTGAGGAGGACTGGCGGTGGATAATTGCTTTAGTGCTTCCATACAATTCAGATGTGTCCGCTGCTTCACGAGGAGGCTAATCTATCATGAAACACACACATTTAGAAGTCTGATCAGTGTAATACAAACCAGAATATGAATACAGTATGTAAAAAAAAAAAAAAGTCATAATAATATTTTAGAGTTGTCCTGATGCCTGATATTTGAATTGCAGCCTTGGTATTGCTTGTTAAAAAGTACTGCGTGAAGATAAGTGAGTGAGATATTTCTGGATGGTTTCACTATCACAAACCCCCATCTTGGTTCTGACCATGTAGTAAGATGATCATTGTAATGGATAGCTGTGGAATGGACATAATACGGTGCTAGCAGTTTGAAAACACACAGGTCTTATTGTTACTTTCCTAGCAACTTTTTCATTCCCTTAAGCTCATAGGGTCACAATCTAATGACAAACAATCTAAACTACGTCCTGTTCCCTAAGGCGTGTCATCTGCTGTTCTGACTGTCTTGATGTAAAAGTACATTCTAGGGACGAGCTTTGTGGTTGAGTTAGACACAGTGTGCTGAGGCCCCGGTGGCCATACTTCTGCAGCATCCCCCTCTTGTAACCCTCCCCCCCACCCTCACCCACCCACTGGCAAGGAACTGACCTTGGCAGGGCCTGACAGAAAACTGGCCTGGAGGGGGATCCTCGGAGCTCCACGCCAGCCTACTGAGCCATCCCACTCAGTCTGTGCAGGTGTATGAACTGCCTGGACAAACACACACATACACGCAAATAAGCACTTGCACACATGCTTACATGCATGCATTACCAGTAGAGCAGGCAATGCCCCTGAGCAAGCAGATGTCCGAACACTCCACATCTCCCTTTTCTTTTAGTTCTCCTGACACTGCTTTTTACTCTCTTTGTTGCTTTCTTTTCTTGTTTCTTAATGATTCATCTATAGAAAAGCTGAGATGTATAACTATAAAAATTTGTCAGATAACTTCCATAAAATTCAGTTCTGCAGAACCCCAGTGCGCTTGAGCTAAGGCCCCAAACTGATGGCTGAACATTCTCTTTCATGATGTTCTGGTAGAAAACAGAATAAATGGTTCCTTCAATTAAAGAAAACTCCTCAAGGTCCTGAATGAGCAAAATGTACCCAAAGAGTGAGTTTTATTCCAGGTGTAACAGAAGCACACCTTCCAAAAGGTTTCACTTTTGCCTCCTTAGTCTTCATAATATTTCTCCAAAAGTTTAAGGTGTCATCAAGATGTTTTGGGGCAAATTCAAATTCAGATCTCTCTTGTAAATGAGTCCCTGAGGCTCAATGGAATTAACCTGTATAAATAAAGGTTGAATGAAAAAAAGAGAGAGACTTTGTGGGTTTTTTTTTTTTAGTCAGCAGTGGTTTTGGCCTTAAAACTTTCCACTGAATGCCATTTTTGCCCAGTCTTTTGATATTGGTCAATCGTGAGCATTGACCTTAACTGAGTGTCTTTTTGTTTCTATATGACTGGCAGTAATCAGATGTGAGTGGTTTTAAATTAAACTCAGCTTTCCAAGTAATCACAATTACTGTTATTCATGATTTAACAGGGGAATAATAAGTTTAAACATAGGGACCAGGTTGGTTTGGATAGCTCCTTGCCCATGAGACCTTAAACCATTACCTGAAAACTATATTTTGTATTTACTTAGGTAATGCCGTGAGATCTGGAAGAATTGCTCAATGCCAACTGAATGGAACTCGAGTATGACAGTACCGTTATACAAAGGCAAAGGCGATCCCTTGAACTGTTCATCATATCGGGGTATACATCTGTTAGAACACCCCCTGAAAATCGTTGAGAAGATCATCGAGAGAAGGTTAACATCATGCATTACAATCGGTAACTATCAGTTTGGCTTTATGGCTGGGAAATCCACCATCGATGCGATTCACATCATCCGGCAACTACAAGAGAAATATCTGACAAAACATCAACAATTATCACACGTTTTTGTGGACCTTGAAAAAGCTTTCGATCGAGTTCCCCGTGAAGCAATCAGCTGGAGTCTACGTCGACAAAACGTTCCCGAATATCTTGTTCGTCTAGTCATGGCAACGTACACAAATGCCAAGACATTCATCAGCACAACGGTTGGGAATACGGATGCGTTCGACATTGGCGTCGGCGTTCACCAAGGCTCAATACTCAGCCCACTGTTATTTATCACAGTAATGGAAGAAATCACGAAGTCGATACGCACTGGCGACATTTGGAATCTGATGTACGCAGACGATATCATTCTAACAGCCACATCAGAACAGAGCGCGGCACGAATGTTTGAAGAATGGAATGCTCGACTCGCCGACCATGGGTTCAAAATCAACATTGACAAAACAAAAGCGATGAACACTGGCGAATCCGTCGAATCCACACCCACTGGTCGTTGGCCCTGTTCAGTTTGCAAAGCTGGTGTGGGCAGCAATTCAATCATGTGTCAACAGTGCCAACAGTGGTGTCACAAACGTTCAAAAATAAGTGGTCCATTGTCGAAAGCGACCAATTTCGTTTGTCCTACTTGCATCAATCCACGACAACAAGTACAACGCAACAATACAATTGGAGCCGTTGGCGTCGAAACAGTCAAGTCGTTTCAATATCTAGGGGATGTGTTGGACTGTACTGGAACAGCCGAAGCTGCCTTTCGGGCACTCATACATGTGGTGTGGAATAAATGGCATCTACTCGCTTCTATACTGATGCGGCGCGACATTGCATGCCGGCGACACCGTTTGCGATGGTTCGGTCATGTTAAACGAAGTGAAAACAGTGCTATACTTGCTATTGAAAACCTTTAAGTACCTGGCACCCGTCCCAAAGGCTGTCCAAAAAAGACCTGGGAGCAAACGATTCAAGAAGATCTGAAAGCGCTGAACCTCAATGAACTGGACGCAACTGACCGCCTAATCTGGCTGACAAATAAGTATCATCCCACCCCGGAATCGGGAAAACGGATGTTAAACGAAGATAGATAGATAGATCTTTGTTTGGTATTAGTTTGCTTGATGATCAGAAACATTTAAGTTTGACAAAAAACAAAACAAACAAAAAAATAAATAAATAAATCTGTACGGGGGTACAGGTAAATACGTACTTTTTCAAAGCACCATTTCAGAAATAGTCATTTTATGGCATGATACAAAAAGTTTGATTGTTTTTGTTTATCTGCTCTCACCTGTATGGTTACCTTAGCAAGCAACCTCACCCAACTTTCTTGTCTTGAACCACTTTGGCTGTGGCTGCCTGCCTGGGAGGAGTCAACGAGGAACAGGACGGCCCCCAGAAACCATCTTGGCTCCAGCAAACTGGTTGGTCCACTTAAGGTGTTTACTGCTTGGTGGGGAAACAGTTTACTGGAACTCCTCTGACTGATGATGCCCTCCAGATGAAGGGTGAGACGTTTCTATAAAAAAGAAACTGTCCAGATGATGCAACTGAGAATTATTGGATTTGGTACCTGGATTATTGAGCATGAACTTTCTTGCCTCACACAAGAGATTTTGGTAGTTTGATTATGCTGAATTCCATTCCTGATACTTCATGAACTTGCAACCTCATGTTAGGATTTCAGCATTTTGGGCTCTTTCTCTCTAATACAACTATCTCTCTACAGCTCTCTCTACACTTCTGCAGGTCTAGTGAGTGGGCAGTGCTGGTTGGTTCACAGCTGTCTCCCATCATGGCTGATTAACAACTCCACTATAAAGCTGCTCTGGACCATGAGCCAACATTGAACCATTGACTGGCACATGGGGGTAATCTACTGACTATGTGCTGAGCCTTGTGAAGTGAGTAATGCCTAGAGTTAATGTTAAACTTTGAACTTACTTGTCTCCTCAGTACTCACAGTATCCTCATGGTCATCTACCAGACCAGAGATTTATCCTCCCATGAGTTCCTTTCTGCTGAGAATCATCATCCAAGCCCTGCAAGAACCACATAAAGGTTATTCTCAACTAAGCATCCTGTCTTGCTGCTTGTCCTGCCACACTCTCTCTGTTGTGCATAAACCACTTACCTGGAAACCATCTTCTGAGCATTGGACTTGGAATCCTAACTTGTTCCCACCCATCCTTTACTGGACCTAGAAAGACAAACATGAGTAAGAACCTCTGTCTATCACAAGGATTACAAGTTGCAGCTCATATTACCTGAATGCCTCAAACTTACATTATACTGTCCTTTGCACATTCTCCTTGTTCATGGTAATCATCTGTTCCCTGTTAAATAAAACTATACTTTGTTTACTTTACATACATACAATTATTGAGCATGCATAAAGATAAAACTGTACTTACTTTCTCAGTTTAATTTTTTCAGTTTCTGGAACTCTGAATCCTGGGTAGAAATTATACTACCCAAAATGGTAACTCAAAACACCAATAAAAGTAATAGCATACATCATGGCACCGAGTCATTTATTTTGACATAACATTTGTGGGGGTACACCAGTGCTGGGCAGCGTTAATCCAAAAATTAGTTCCGCTATTTCTAAAGCACTTATTAATTTATTTAGGTCCGCAATTTCAAAAGCACTAATGTCTTATGAAAATTAGGGAAAGCTAATTCTAAACTGCTATTTAAATTCAACAATTGGTAGCCAGCAAGTTATGCAATATTTGCACTAGACTGCCAACTAGCGGTGCATGAACTGTTATACAGTGCTGCTTGCACTGGCACTGCTCTCCACAGAAAGTCTGTGTTTTCCACGTAAGGACCCGGACTTGATTGCCAACTCGAACTGCGCAACACGTGTTGGATGTTTTCGGCTGACATGCGACTTCAAATTGAAAAGACTCCTCAATTGTCCTTTGATTATCGTTTTTTTTTTGGTTGGCACAGGACACACTGAAAGTACATAGAATTTTCATTCAACTTATCTTTCGAGTCAAAAATGAAATAGTCCTTCAGGTGGGGCCACGGGTGAGACTCTACGCTCTCTTCGGTGACTTCCTCAGCCACAGCCGATGAAGATCCTTCTTCCACACGTGGTTCATCCACAGGCCGCTGAGAAACATCCATAATAAGTTGTTCACCCTCCATGTTAAAACTCTTCGTCTGACTCACTCTTCGAAACAAGCAATAAGGCTGCAGAGAAACACACTGGCTGCTAACTGGCTGCTAACTTGACCAATCATGTCTTGTCACATGACAGGCAGTGTTGGGAACGTTACTTTAAAAAAGTAATTAATTATAGTTACTAGTTACTTCTCCCAAAAAGTAACTGAGTTAGTAACTGAATTACTCACCTATAAAAGTAATTAGTTACCAGGGAAAGTAACTATTGTTTGTTTGGTTGGTTTAGATATACTGTATCTACGAATTTAAAGTAGAAATGCTTACAGCACCTCAACAGAACATGACTGGTTGACATACTATACTTCAAGTTTTTTCTTCATTACAAAATACAGGTTAACAAAATAATATAACAATTGTGTTTTCAGCTCTATGTACACACTGTACTGTTCAAGTGTTTTCTTAGAAATAAAAGTAAACAGTTAAAATAAGTGCTTTGTAGTGTAAAATAAAATCAAACCCTCACACAACTGGTTCTTCAAGTATTTTCTTAAAAACAAAAGAACCATTTTAACAATATGAAGTACTTTTAAAACAGTACTGAAAATCTGAATTACCTGAGCAGAGATGCTTCATCAGATCAGATTACGACGGACGTAGACAAACACTTCGCTCCTCCGGGACATAATGTACACTTCACATGCACGTTCTTGCCTTTTACCTCAAGGAGAGTAAAGTAGTTTCTGTATTTCCACTTTGAAAACGCCAGCTTTCCCTCCAGACTCGCCATTGCTGCAGGACTTCTGCTAACTTTTCAGCTGCGGCTGTGGTTTACAGTGAACTGAACAACAGATCCTCTGATTGGCTGACCTCTACCTGACACTCTACATTAGCCAATCAGCATCATCCTTATTGTTTCACCCCTCCCTCCCCTCTGCTCCCTCCCCTTCCTACCCTCCCTCCCCTCTGCTCCCTCCCTCACCAAGGGGGGAAAAGTAAACAAGCAGCTACGAGAGCCAGCGCGCCAAAGACAAAATAACGTACCCCCATTTAGTGAATGTAACGGTAACGGCGTTGTAGCGATAGACATAGTAACTACTTAGATTACCCGTTAATGAAAAAAATAACTCCGTTTGTAACGCCAATTATTTGTAACTCCGTTATTCCCATTACTGATGACAGGTAATAGCCAATAGAGCTCCTTAGGGTGGGCCCCGCTCTTAAATCAACCAACCGTCGACTGCTCACGGACTACATCCGGCGCTGACAGGATATGGTCTGTTAGCAGTCATCCGGTTGATTTAAGAGCCCGTAAATAAGTTTTTTCGTTTTTACTGACAGATAATTAGTTATTAGCGGTACTGCATTTTAGATAAAAATAGCACAAATCCGCTTATGAATTATAAAAGTTAGCCAATCCGCTGTAACGCTGACAAATTGTTTAGGTCCACTATGAGCGGATTAGCGCTTTAGCACTCCTTACACCTCTTAAATTATAACCCCCCTCTCTGTCACAAAACATTTTCTGTATATTGGGTGGAAGTTGATGATTTCTGACCTCAAACATGAATTGTACAGTTTTAAATGTTACAAGGTCCCAAAATTTCAGCATATTTGATTTTAAAAAAACCTGGTTTTTGTGATCCCAATATCCCACTTTAAAGGTTCAGTCTGCAATTTCTGTAGAACATCAGCACTTAGAAAAAATTTTAACAAGCAAAGCATTCTGATCCCTCCCCCTCAGAGCCATATATGGCTCTGCCCCCTTGTGGTCTGTTAAAATTCAAATTCAAGCTCTGTTTTTATTGGCTGATTCAAATTCAAGCTCGGTTTTTATTGGCTGGTTACAAACTTTGTTTTTATTGGCTGGAAAATGGCGGGTCACTTTTTCTTTTTAGAAATGCTTATTTACCACCTGGAGAAGAAAGGGGACAATATTTTTTTTTTTTTTTCAGAGATTACCTCTCTAACATCAATCTAGTGACAGAGTGAAGAAATATGTTAAAAATAAATTGTTAGAAAAGTTACATATAGCAGCTTTAATGTAGGATTCAGATTGCTTTTTTTTGTATGACATATAACGAATGTAAATTTGTTTTGTATGTATTCCCCCAAACTTCCACACAATATGTTAAATGTGGTACAGTAGTGTGTTATACAGAATAAACAAAGATTTGTAGTCCAGGACAAAACGAATTCCTCTCAGAACAGCAACACTTTTGGATATTTTAGATTTTACTAGGCAGATCTGTGGTTTCCAAATAAATTTATCATCTAATATGACACCCAAAAATTTTATTTCACGGACTTGTTGTAAATCAATATTGTTAATAGTTATTTTAATTAGATTATTTTCTTGTTTTTTTACAATTTCCGAATATCATGAATTTAGTTTTATCTAAATTAAGTGATAATTAATTTTTTGAACCATTGTTGTAGTTTTTTTATTTCTGTATTGACCACCTCTGAAAGTTGTTGAATGTTTTCTCCAGTACAGAAGATACTTGTATCATCTGCAAATATAAGGTATTTTATAAGGTTTGATACTTTGACTATGTCATTTATATACAAATTGAATAATTTGGGTCCCAACACTGATCCCTGCGGAACCCCAGTACTGTAGTTATATTTAGTAAATCTGATTTCTGATTATCTAATTCTACAAATTGTTTCCTTTGTCCAATGTAGCTTCTAAGCCAGTTTAATGCCACCCCTCTAACTCCATACCTTTCCAGTTTTTTTAGTAAGATGTCATGATTGATGGTATCGAAGACTTTTTTTAGATCTAAAAATATACCAATTGCAAATTTCCTTTTATCCATACTGTCTCTGATTTCTTCTGTTAACGCCATCAGTGCCATTGAAGTTGATCTGTTTTCTCTAAAGCCATATTGACAAGATGTCAGAATGTTTTGCTTTTCAATAAAATTATCCAACCTTTTACTAAACACTTTTTCTAGTATTTTAGAAAATTGACAAAGCAGGGCCACAGGTCTATAATTGTTAAAAATATGCTTATCGCCAGATTTATATAGAGGAATAATCTTTGCAATTTTCATTGCATTTGGAAATGTTCCAGTAAGGAATGACAAGTTGCAGATGTAGGTCAGTGGGTCTGCAATATCATCAATTATCTTCTTAATAAGTGACATGTTAATTTCATTCCAGTCCATTGATTTTTTATTGTTACATTGATTTACTATTTCCTTAATTTCTCTGTTGTCTACCGGTTTCAGGTACATAGATGATGTATTTCGTTTTATACAATTTTTCAGACTGTCCTCATCCTGTAGGTTTGAGTCATTTATTTGTTCAGCTAACTTAGGCCCTACATTTACAAAATATTCATTAAATCCATTCACTATCCCAACTGTTTCATTCAGGGTTTTGTCATTATAGATAAAATATTCAGGATGAGTATTGGAAGAATTCTTTCTTATCAAGCTATGTAAAGTTTTCCAAATTCCTTTAGTGTTTGTTATTTTCTAACATTTTCTAATAATATTCTCGAATAAACTGCTTTAGAACTTGAATTATTCAGACAGCACCTGCACACACCTGCTGCTGCATCTGGTTAAACTCGTTAAGTTTTTATTAATTTGACTTGCGGTATT
>JBBPBX010001303.1:85390-105492 GCA_038048925.1 Garcialebias charrua
GAACGAGTGATGACTTGAAGACCTGCTGAAGAGCAGGGAACCACTACAACCTGCAGGACGCTGGTGTCTGGGACCAGGACCCCCTGGTTCACACTGTCTGCGTGCACGTGCTGACTGAACTCTGCGTGCACGTGCTGACTGACCTCTGCGTGCACGTGCTGACTGAACTGTGCGTGCACGTGCTGACTGAACTCTGCGTGCACGTGCTGACTGACCTCTGCGTGCACGTGCTGACTGACCTCTGCGTGCATGTGCTGACTGAACTCTGCGTGCACGTGCTGACTGAACTCTGCGTGCACGTGCTGACTGACCTCTGCGTGCACGTGCTGACTGACCTCTGCGTGCACGTGCTGACTGAACTGTGCGTGCACGTGCTGACTGACCTCTGCGTGCACGTGCTGACTGACCTCTGGTTGTTTCTGGTTTCAGGTATCCGGAGTCTCCTGAAGCAGGCGTCCATTCAGAGCGTGTACAACGGACTACAAGGATACTAAACCCTGGACTGATGTCCACACACGTCGGGTCAGAACCAGTCCCCTCCCAGGTCCAGGACCGGGTCTGTGTCGGGGGTATTTATAATTTCCGAGTCTTCTCAGGATGTCGAGTCCAGTGGGTCTTTATTTTTGAATGGTCTGGTCAGGAGCAGCTGCTTTGTTCTCTGAAGGCCTCGCACGGCGTCCTGTCAGACAAACGGCTTCATGGACGTTCTAACGCTGGGGACGTCTCCAGAGGACACGCTGACGTGAAGGACGAGCTGCTGACACGCACCGTGCACGTTTTAATTATGATTCTTTGGTTGTACTGCTCGTTCTCCAGTCTGATTTACAGTTCAACCGTTTGTAAATGTGGCTCAGTTGATTCAGTTTTTTTAATTTAAGTTGTTGGTTCGAGTCCCCAGGGCAGATCTGCTGCGCTGCCTCCATCTTCTCTGGTCGACCTCTTCACGTTAATGTTTGTATTTTTTATATAATTTTAAGATCTCCATGGTTTTCTCCTCTGACATCTGAAACTCTTTCTCCTCTGGACTTCACGAGTGTAAATTAATTTGTCCATCTGTTCATGTTCAGTGAACTCGAGTTCTTTAATGACTAAATAAAAATTTATACACATTTCACAAGCTGTCATATCACCAGTCCACCACTAGAGGGCGAAATGGTCGAGGATATAAAACCTGCGTGAACTTTTATATAAATGACACGTTTTGGACTTTGTGGAGCTTTAATGTCAAAGCGGAGGGATCAGGATCCGATGAGTCACGTGAGCTGTAAAAACTGGTCATGTTTTATAAAAATCAAATGAAAATGTCAAAGACACCAGAACTTCCAGTTGTTAGTGGTTTTATTATTACCATTGGTGAAGGGGGAGGCTTTTGTCTCTTTCACCCCCCCCCCCCCCAACACACACACACACACACAATAAACATTGTTCTTTTTGAGAAACGAGACCAGCTGATCTAAAAACCATCTCACAGAAGTGGATCGCCACAGCACCAGGACTCCTTGTGGTCCTTGAGTTGACCATGCATGGATCTCCAAAGTTTTCCAGAGTCAACACATCTGGCCACCATGGGGGGGCTGGTGCCCACGTCCAGCTGTCCCTGTGTGAGACTTTTCTTCATTTACAACTGCAGGATAGGACCAGACGTTCTGCCAATAAATGTTTGTTGATTTTTAGGTACTGGAATTAGGGGTGGGCGATATGGCTCAAAAATTGTATCGTGGTATTTCAGAGCATTATCACGATAACGATAAATTTTGTGATAAACAAAAAAAGAAAAATCAAATTTAATTGACAAAATTAACATGTTGCTTTGCAGTATTATATAAAAAAAAATTTAATGGGGTAATTTTACTGAAATTTTAGTACTTTAAGTATTCAGTCTCCAAGTGTAAAAAAATAAATAAAAATGATCTGTTCTTTAGATTGAAAACGTCTGCACAAAATATAGATCAACAAAATCCACCACAACTAAAGTGCAGGTGTAGTTTCCCAAAACAGCTAAATAAAATGAAGCTTAAGATCTGTTGAGCATAAATGAAACCTACAACAAAATATATGTTGCCTTTAAATGAGCTGTAACTTCCAGCACTTGTAACAAGGTGATCAGCTGACCCTGAAGCTTGTTGGTGTTTCAGCTTCATCTGTTCCTGCAGGAATGATTCATTGATCGGACTGATCTGTCTCTGATCACCTGCCTCTTGGTCCGTGGACGACTGTGAAACTCGAGAGACAGTTGATTTGCGCGTGTTTGTACCGACGCTTTAGAGCGGGGGAGACGCAGCCCGCACCGGCAGCTCAGAGTGGGCTGGGGGGAGAGAGAGGAGCTGTCTGTACCTGCAGTTGGAGAGAAGCTGAGACAAGCGTTGTTTGTTTTTAGCATTTTAGCTAGCTAGTATACACCAGTACAGACGGGGAGGTGCGTAGTTCGGTTTGGTCGTTTGAAGCGCTCTGTTGTTAAGGAGGCGGGGTGCCCTGAAGTATTACATCACGAAATTAGCATATCATGATATAACTTTTTTGCCCGGGCAAGCTTTTTTTACCGGTATTACCAGGACCGATATATGGCCCAGCCCTAACCGGTATATTCAAGACCTCCATTTGGTGTTTCATGAGTCGCAGTGGGCCCCTGGACCCCACTTTGAGAACCATTTCTCTAGGGTCAAATGTGAGTCCATCTGTCCGACACCTTGGACCAGACTGGGTGATGATGCAACGAGACGTGACGTCAGACAGAGTTCAGTCCTGGGGGGTGACTGAGCAGGATGATGTCCCTGAGGTCGTCCCTCCACTGACAAGTCCTTCAGTTGAGTCTGGGCTGCATTTGTTTCATGACGTCTTCTTTCAAACACCGTGTGGACAGTTGTCCAACAGCGAATGAACTTCCTGAAGTTGTCCACCCCCCACCACCACCACCTACACATCATGGAGCCAAGAGGGGGGAATCTGAAGTCTGCACAAAAAAGAGAAACTGCAGTGAGTGGTTAGAAAATGTCTCGTTGAGGTCAGAGGTCAGGTAAACGATCCAGGTCTGCAGAAAACCATCTGAACATGTTGAAGCTGATGGACTGGACCACACCCATCACAACCCCCACCCCAAGAGCCACAGTCCCATCAACACTGGACAACAAGAGACTGGAGGAACATTGCTCTACTGGGTTTGGATTAACTGGACTCCAGGTTCACCAGATCTTCATCCAGTGGGTTGTGGTGGAACAGGAGACACATGATGGAGGTCCAGCTGATCCATCTGCAGCAGCTGGGACCAGAACCTCTGAGGAACGTCTCCATCACCTTGTTGAACCCTTCCAAAGAACTAAACCAGTTCTGAAGGGAGAGCGGATCCGACCTGGACCAGTGACCCTGAAGTGTCTGGTGGGTTAAGGGACCAGTTTGTCTGGTGGAACAATGGCCCACGACTCTTCTGTGACATGCTCAGTGGAAGAGCTGCAGATTTGATTTGATGTTTATTCATTCATTTTAAAAGAACAATACAAGACAGTTTCATCAGATACAAGAATACAAGTAGGATAAAATGAAAGGAGCAGAAAGAAGATGAAATCTTATTATATCTGCCCCTTATTTCACAGTTTGTTCAACCAATGATAACCTTCAAACTACATCACAAAATGAATAATTCTACTTAATTTTTCTAACTGTAATATACAAACTACATCACAAAATGAATAGTTCTACTTAATTTTACTAACTGTAATACACAAACTACATCACAAAATGAATAATTCTACTTAATTTTACTAACTGTAATACACAAACTACATCACAAAATGAATAATTCTACTTAATTTATCTAACTGTAATACACAAACTACATCACAAAATGAATAATTCTACTTAATTTTTCTAACTGTAATACACAAACTACATCATTCTAACTGTAATACACAAACTACATCACAAAATGAATAATTCTACTTAATTTTTCTAACTGTAATACACAAACTACATCATTCTAACTGTAATACACAAACTACATCAGAAAATGAATAATTCTACTTAATTTTTCTAACTGTAATACACAAACTACATCACAAAATGAATAACTCTACTTAATTTTTTTTAACTGTAATACACAAACTACATCATTCTAACTGTAATACAGAGCTGCAGCTTCACAGCTGATTCTGGAGGGAATCGACCTCCCGGCCCCTCCAGGGTAAAGCATCTGGTGGAGTCTGCTGGGTGGAGCAGGGAGGTGTCCACACAAATGATCTGTGTGGGTCGTGGACTGTGCTGTGAAATGCTGCGTGCACATCTACCAGTGTTCCTGTCACACGAGTCCTGTCCTGCACGAGTCGCCCGCAAATTATGAGTCTGTGTGTGTGTGTGTGTGTGTGAACTCCCACAGAGAGAACAGGGCTGTCAGGAGTCTCCTCAAAGAGCTGTAGAATAATCACTGGAAAACATTACTGTCACCCTTCTAACACGTTATTTGATCAACTGAAATTATTGAAGTTCCATGACTTAGTGGATTATATTTTATTAGTTATGTATTATTAGTTATTATTTGTTATGTATTATTATCAATCACCTTTATTTAACCAGGTAGAGCCCGTTGAGATCGAGATCTCTTTTACAAGGGTGACCTGGTCAAGTGGTCAGCAGCACACGTCACATTGGCAATAGGCATTTGCACTTATCAAAAAGAAAATAAAGAAAACTACAATCACAGTAAACAGATGTTGACAGTTCAAAACCAACAGGATATGACAGATTTCTATATACATTATATACAAAACAAGCAGACAAAAAAAAACAACAATGACATGTATATTGGATAAGTAGTGGTTAGAAACATCTGCAATGGTCAAGTTTCTTGATGACATTTTCTACTACGGTTGACATAAAGGATCCAGGAGAGATGAATGTTGATAGTTTCAGATCTTTCTGTAAGTTGTTCCAGGCTGAGGGGACGGCGAAGCTGAATGCTCTTTTTCCTAGTTCAGTTCTGACAGGAGGAACTGACAGGAGGACTAAATCGTTAGAGCGCAGGGAGTAATGACTGTGTGATGTTTGTATTAAGGAGGTGAGGTATGACGGGACCAGGTTTAGGAGGGTCTTGTAGATGAAGGATATCCAGTGAGTGTATCTGCGAGTGCTGAGAGATGACCAGCCAGATTTTACGTAAAGCTCACAGTGATGAGTGCGATAACTGGAGTCAGTAATGAACCGAAGGGCACCGTGGTAAATGGAGTCTAAGGACTGTAGGTATTTTGATGCAGCACTCATGTACAGCACGTCACCATAATCTAGTATTGGCATGAATGTTGCAGCTACTAATGTTCTCCTGGCTTTGCATGAGAATTAGATTCTAATTTTTATTCTTGCATTAGAATTAGTTATGTATAGAGCTCATAAAAATGAACTGCCTGTAAATATCCAAATGTGTTTTGTTAAACGACAAAAGCTGGTCTACAGTACTGTAATCTCAAGGGAATAGAAATATTTATTAAACCAAAATATAGAACCAGTTTAAAGGGTCGGTCAACCTCAATTCAAGGAATTGGTTTGGAATGGTTTGGAGAATGAAGTAAAAAAAAAAAAATGCAAAAACAATGATTACATTTAAGAAAATGATTAAAAATGGACTATTGCAAAAATATAAATGAAATACTGTTATGTATGTTGCTTTGTAGTTCGATAATTATGGTGAATTGTTCTTTTTGTTAAGTTACTTAAAGATGATTGTTGTTTGATTTGATTGATTGTAAGAGGGGGCAGATAAAATAAGATTTTTTTCTTCTTACTGCCACCCTTCATTTTATTTATGTGTTGTATGAACTTAGTTTGTGGTGTTGTTTTGTGTTGTATTTTAAAACGAATAAATTTTAATAAAAAAAATGGAGGAGAGAAGCTTTGTGAACAACTTTAGTCCGTCCTCAGCTGGATCCCAGTTCAGCTTTTACAAGATCACCAGTCCAGGACTAACAACAACAATAATAATAATAATAATCCTGGAAACAACAACAACAACAATCCTGGAAACAACAACAATCCTGGAAACAACAACAATCCTGGAAACAACAACAACAACAACAACTGTTGCTCCCTGCTCTCACATGTCTGGATTTAAGGAGCTTTTCAGCAGAGCCAACATGACACTCAGCTCTGACTGGGGGTTTACCAGCCCCCACCAGTCTTTCAGCAAGTCATGACTGAAGCGTAGAGCGCATGAGGGCAGCGTTGCCTCTTCAGTCACAAACCTCCATCACTCACATCTTTTTCCTCAGAAAGAAGACGGCGGCCTCCCTGCAGTTGGTGCAGATGAGCTCCATGGTCAACTTGACCCTGAGACATGTGGACGTGGAACTGCAGGTCCAGAGAAGGACTGAGGAAGACTTTAAATGAGAATACCTTGATGCCTAAAAGTAAAATAAATAATTTATAAATGTAACAAGCAGAACACCAATGTCTCCTGCCAATGAGGGGTTTGAACAGTGAATGCTTGTAGTTTTGGAGAGGAGTGTTTTTCTGGACTGGAATGTCAGTGAACCTAAATGTTTTTGGTTCAACATATTCATGAGGAGGAGTTACTCTGTGGAGAGCAGAGGAGGTTTTTGTTGTTCTTGTCTGAGGCGACGCAGAGAGACAGATCCTGGAGTGGAGAGACATTTTATCTACCATCAGGAGCAGTGCTGGAGCCAGGGGGTGGCCAGTGGTGGCCTTAGACCACCCCAATCATTTAATAAATATTAAAACTAGAAAACACAGAAACATGTGGAGGTCATGTTGTATTTTGACCTTTGTCATGTGTCACACCAAGATGGAAGTTTGCTTGTTGCTTATTTTTGAGACGATCCAGCTCACAACACGAACGAACGGGCGAAGGTGTTTCCAGTTGTCTCGTTTCGCTCCGTGACGGGGGACAATAAAGTTATACAACAACGTCAGCGAGTGTCAGTCTGATGTGAAACCAAAGAGGTTTATTTAATTGACAGAACTTGAACATGTCAAGGTGAAAGTAGTAAAACTCAATGACTGAACTGTTTTTGTTGTGTTTGTATCATAATGATGAAGAACTGATACAATCACAGTCATGAAGGACAAGATGGAGGAGATTCAGGAGAAAGTGCTTGAAATGAGACATTTTGATGGACGAAGCCTGGAGTTTGTGTGTTTGAGCGTTTTGTAGAGAATAATGCATGTGAGCTGGATGTGAGCCCGGCCACAGCTCTGAATAACAGCGGGGATGTCCGCTGCTCCACCGTGTATTGTTGTGTTTCTATATTAAACCGGTCGGCTCAAAGAGAACAACCTCAACTATTCAACACAACTGTCATTATGGCAAATCTGGGAGGGGACGGTGGCTTTGAGGACAAGTTGCTGTCTGTCCCAAAGCCTCTCTGGTGGCTAAACTTAGTCTGCTGTCGTTACGGATTCCACTCGTCAGTCCTCCAAACTTTTCTTTGAGTTTAACTTCCTGTGGAGCGCGTGAGGAAACATTTCTTAACAGCTCGTCTCTCCTTAAACGTCTCAACAAATTGGAAACGTTCACTTTAATAACACGAGAATCCAGGACTCATTTACAAGAGTCCTGGAGTCTCATGAGACCAACCTGTATACGTAAAGGACGGATGACCTCCTGAGACCAGAGCTGTGGTGCATGTTCTCTTTCTCCAATGTTCCTGGGATCATTAAATACCTGGACTCTGTCATGGTACAGGAAGTGGTTTAAAAAATAAAGATGTCCTCATGTGAGGACAGTCGGTTTATTTTGCAGTTTATATTTTTCATTGTCATTTGGAACCAGAACGTCCCAAAACATTTTCAGTTTTCTTCGATGAGCAGGTCTCTAAAACATCTGTCCTCTGACGAGGACGCTGCAGCGTCTCAGACTCTTGTCCAGTTCCAGGTTTGATTACGGTAGTTTCAAACGAGGCTGTGGTTCTTCGCCTGCTTCTCTGCTGCAGCAGACAGAGAGGCTGTGGGTCTTCGCCTGCTTCTCTGCTGCTGCAGACAGAGAGGCTGTGGGTCTTCGCCTGCTTCTCTGCTGCAGCAGACAGAGAGGCTGTGGGTCTTCGCCTGCTTCTCTGCTGCAGCAGACAGAGAGGCTGTGGGTCTTCGCCTGCTTCTCTGCTGCAGCAGACAGAGAGGCTGTGGGTCTTCGCCTGCTTCTCTGCTGCAGCAGACAGAGAGGCTGTGGGTCTTCGCCTGCTTCTCTGCTGCAGCAGACAGAGAGGCTGTGGGTCTTCGCCTGCTTCTCTGCTGCAGCAGACAGAGAGGCTGTGGGTCTTCGCCTGCTTCTCTGCTGCAGCAGACAGAGAGGCTGTGGGTCTTCGCCTGCTTCTCTGCTGCAGCAGACAGAGAGGCTGTGGGTCTTCGCCTGCTTCTCTGCTGCAGCAGACAGAGAGGCTGTGGGTCTTCGCCTGCTTCTCTGCTGCAGCAGACAGAGAGGCTGTGGGTCTTCGCCTGCTTCTCTGCTGCAGCAGACAGAGAGGCTGTGGGTCTTCGCCTGCTTCTCTGCTGCAGCAGACAGAGAGGCTGTGGGTCTTCGCCTGCTTCTCTGCTGCAGCAGACAGAGAGGCTGTGGGTCTTCGCCTGCTTCTCTGCTGCAGCAGACAGAGAGGCTGTGGGTCTTCGCCTGCTTCTCTGCTGCAGCAGACAGAGAGGCTGTGGGTCTTCGCCTGCTTCTCTGCTGCAGCAGACAGAGAGGCTGTGGGTCTTCGCCTGCTTCTCTGCTGCAGCAGACAGAGAGGCTGTGGGTCTTCGCCTGCTTCTCTGCTGCAGCAGACAGAGAGGCTGTGGGTCTTCGCCTGCTTCTCTGCTGCAGCAGACAGAGAGGCTGTGGGTCTTCGCCTGCTTCTCTGCTGCAGCAGACAGAGAGGCTGTGGGTCTTCGCCTGCTTCTCTGCTGCAGCAGACAGAGAGGCTGTGGGTCTTCGCCTGCTTCTCTGCTGCAGCAGACAGAGAGGCTGTGGGTCTTCGCCTGCTTCTCTGCTGCAGCAGACAGAGAGGCTGTGGGTCTTCGCCTGCTTCTCTGCTGCAGCAGACAGAGAGGCTGTGGGTCTTCGCCTGCTTCTCTGCTGCAGCAGACAGAGAGGCTGTGGGTCTTCGCCTGCTTCTCTGCTGCAGCAGACAGAGAGGCTGTGGGTCTTCGCCTGCTTCTCTGCTGCAGCAGACAGAGAGGCTGTGGGTCTTCGCCTGCTTCTCTGCTGCAGCAGACAGAGAGGCTGTGGGTCTTCGCCTGCTTCTCTGCTGCAGCAGACAGAGAGGCTGTGGGTCTTCGCCTGCTTCTCTGCTGCAGCAGACAGAGAGGCTGTGGGTCTTCGCCTGCTTCTCTGCTGCAGCAGACAGAGAGGCTGTGGGTCTTCGCCTGCTTCTCTGCTGCAGCAGACAGAGAGGCTGTGGGTCTTCGCCTGCTTCTCTGCTGCAGCAGACAGAGAGGCTGTGGGTCTTCGCCTGCTTCTCTGCTGCAGCAGACAGAGAGGCTGTGGGTCTTCGCCTGCTTCTCTGCTGCAGCAGACAGAGAGGCTGTGGGTCTTCGCCTGCTTCTCTGCTGCAGCAGACAGAGAGGCTGTGGGTCTTCGCCTGCTTCTCTGCTGCTGCAGACAGAGAGGCTGTGGGTCTTCGCCTGCTTCTCTGCTGCTGCAGACAGAGAGGCTGTGGGTCTTCGCCTGCTTCTCTGCTGCAGCAGACAGAGAGGCTGTGGGTCTTCGCCTGCTTCTCTGCTGCAGCAGACAGAGAGGCTGTGGGTCTTCGCCTGCTTCTCTGCTGCAGCAGACAGAGAGGCTGTGGGTCTTCGCCTGCTTCTCTGCTGCAGCAGACAGAGAGGCTGTGGGTCTTCGCCTGCTTCTCTGCTGCAGCAGACAGAGAGGCTGTGGGTCTTCGCCTGCTTCTCTGCTGCAGCAGACAGAGAGGCTGTGGGTCTTCGCCTGCTTCTCTGCTGCAGCAGACAGAGAGGCTGTGGGTCTTCGCCTGCTTCTCTGCTGCAGCAGACAGAGAGGCTGTGGGTCTTCGCCTGCTTCTCTGCTGCTGCAGACAGAGAGGCTGTGGGTCTTCGCCTGCTTCTCTGCTGCAGCAGACAGAGAGGCTGTGGGTCTTCGCCTGCTTCTCTGCTGCAGCAGACAGAGAGGCTGTGGGTCTTCGCCTGCTTCTCTGCTGCAGCAGACAGAGAGGCTGTGGGTCTTCGCCTGCTTCTCTGCTGCTGCAGACAGAGAGGCTGTGGGTCTTCGCCTGCTTCTCTGCTGCTGCAGACAGAGAGGCTGTGGGTCTTCGCCTGCTTCTCTGCTGCTGCAGACAGAGAGGCTGTGGGTCTTCGCCTGCTTCTCTGCTGCTGCAGACAGAGAGGCTGTGGGTCTTCGCCTGCTTCTCTGCTGCTGCAGACAGAGAGGCTGTGGGTCTTCGCCTGCTTCTCTGCTGCTGCAGACAGAGAGGCTGTGGGTCTTCGCCTGCTTCTCTGCTGCAGCAGACAGAGAGGCTGTGGGTCTTCGCCTGCTTCTCTGCTGCTGCAGACAGAGAGGCTGTGGGTCTTCGCCTGCTTCTCTGCTGCAGCAGACAGAGAGGCTGTGGGTCTTCGCCTGCTTCTCTGCTGCTGCAGACAGAGAGGCTGTGGGTCTTCGCCTGCTTCTCTGCTGCAGCAGACAGAGAGGCTGTGGGTCTTCGCCTGCTTCTCTGCTGCTGCAGACAGAGAGGCTGTGGGTCTTCGCCTGCTTCTCTGCTGCAGCAGACAGAGAGGCTGTGGGTCTTCGCCTGCTTCTCTGCTGCTGCAGACAGAGAGGCTGTGGGTCTTCGCCTGCTTCTCTGCTGCTGCAGACAGAGAGGCTGTGGGTCTTCGCCTGCTTCTCTGCTGCTGCAGACAGAGAGGCTGTGGGTCTTCGCCTGCTTCTCTGCTGCTGCAGACAGAGAGGCTGTGGGTCTTCGCCTGCTTCTCTGCTGCTGCAGACAGAGAGGCTGTGGGTCTTCGCCTGCTTCTCTGCTGCTGCAGACAGAGAGGCTGTGGGTCTTCGCCTGCTTCTCTGCTGCTGCAGACAGAGAGGCTGTGGGTCTTCGCCTGCTTCTCTGCTGCTGCAGACAGAGAGGCTGTGGGTCTTCGCCTGCTTCTCTGTTGCTGCAGACAGAGAGGCTGTGGGTCTTCGCCTGCTTCTCTGCTGCTGCAGACAGAGAGGCTGTGGGTCTTCGCCTGCTTCTCTGCTGCTGCAGACAGAGAGGCTGTGGGTCTTCGCCTGCTTCTCTGCTGCTGCAGACAGAGAGGCTGTGGGTCTTCGCCTGCTTCTCTGCTGCTGCAGACAGAGAGGCTGTGGGTCTTCGCCTGCTTCTCTGCTGCTGCAGACAGAGAGGCTGTGGGTCTTCGCCTGCTTCTCTGCTGCTGCAGACAGAGAGGCTGTGGGTCTTCGCCTGCTTCTCTGTTGCTGCAGACAGAGAGGCTGTGGGTCTTCGCCTGCTTCTCTGCTGCTGCAGACAGAGAGGCTGTGGGTCTTCGCCTGCTTCTCTGCTGCTGCAGACAGAGAGGCTGTGGGTCTTCGCCTGCTTCTCTGCTGCAGACAGAGAGGCTGTGGGTCTTCGCCTGCTTCTCTGCTGCAGCAGACAGAGAGGCTGTGGGTCTTCGCCTGCTTCTCTGCTGCTGCAGACAGAGAGGCTGTGGGTCTTCGCCTGCCTCTCTGCTGCTGCAGACAGAGAGGCTGTGGGTCTTCACCTGCTTCTCTGTTGCTGCAGACAGAGAGGCTGTGGGTCTTCGCCTGCTTCTCTGCCCCTGCAGACAGAGAGGATGTGGGTCTTCGCCTGATTCTCTGCTGCAGCAGACAGAGAGGCTGTGGGTCTTCGCCTGCTTCTCTGCTGCTGCAGACAGAGAGGCTGTGGGTCTTCGCCTGCTTCTCTGCTGCTGCAGACAGAGAGGCTGTGGGTCTTCGCCTGCTTCTCTGCTGCTGCAGACAGAGAGGCTGTGGGTCTTCGCCTGCTTCTCTGCTGCTGCAGACAGAGAGGCTGTGGGTCTTCGCCTGCTTCTCTGCTGCTGCAGACAGAGAGGCTGTGGGTCTTCGCCTGCTTCTCTGCTGCTGCAGACAGAGAGGCTGTGGGTCTTCGCCTGCTTCTCTGCTGCTGCAGACAGAGAGGCTGTGGGTCTTCGCCTGCTTCTCTGCTGCTGCAGACAGAGAGGCTGTGGGTCTTCGCCTGCTTCTCTGCTGCTGCAGACAGAGAGGCTGTGGGTCTTCGCCTGCTTCTCTGCTGCTGCAGACAGAGAGGCTGTGGGTCTTCGCCTGCTTCTCTGCTGCTGCAGACAGAGAGGCTGTGGGTCTTCGCCTGCTTCTCTGCTGCAGACAGAGAGGCTGTGGGTCTTCGCCTGCTTCTCTGCTGCAGCAGACAGAGAGGCTGTGGGTCTTCGCCTGCTTCTCTGCTGCAGCAGACAGAGAGGCTGTGGGTCTTCGCCTGCTTCTCTGCTGCAGCAGACAGAGAGGCTGTGGGTCTTCGCCTGCTTCTCTGCTGCAGCAGACAGAGAGGCTGTGGGTCTTCGCCTGCTTCTCTGCTGCAGCAGACAGAGAGGCTGTGGGTCTTCGCCTGCTTCTCTGCTGCAGCAGACAGAGAGGCTGTGGGTCTTCGCCTGCTTCTCTGCTGCAGCAGACAGAGAGGCTGTGGGTCTTCGCCTGCTTCTCTGCTGCAGCAGACAGAGAGGCTGTGGGTCTTCGCCTGCTTCTCTGCTGCAGCAGACAGAGAGGCTGTGGGTCTTCGCCTGCTTCTCTGCTGCAGCAGACAGAGAGGCTGTGGGTCTTCGCCTGCTTCTCTGCTGCAGCAGACAGAGAGGCTGTGGGTCTTCGCCTGCTTCTCTGCTGCAGCAGACAGAGAGGCTGTGGGTCTTCGCCTGCTTCTCTGCTGCAGACAGAGAGGCTGTGGGTCTTCGCCTGCTTCTCTGCTGCTGCAGACAGAGAGGCTGTGGGTCTTCGCCTGCTTCTCTGCTGCTGCAGACAGAGAGGCTGTGGGTCTTCGCCTGCTTCTCTGTTGCTGCAGACAGAGAGGCTGTGGGTCTTCGCCTGCTTCTCTGCTGCTGCAGACAGAGAGGCTGTGGGTCTTCGCCTGCTTCTCTGCTGCTGCAGACAGAGAGGCTGTGGGTCTTCGCCTGCTTCTCTGCTGCTGCAGACAGAGAGGCTGTGGGTCTTCGCCTGCTTCTCTGCTGCTGCAGACAGAGAGGCTGTGGGTCTTCGCCTGCTTCTCTGCTGCTGCAGACAGAGAGGCTGTGGGTCTTCGCCTGCTTCTCTGCTGCAGCAGACAGAGAGGCTGTGGGTCTTCGCCTGCTTCTCTGCTGCAGCAGACAGAGAGGCTGTGGGTCTTCGCCTGCTTCTCTGCTGCAGCAGACAGAGAGGCTGTGGGTCTTCGCCTGCTTCTCTGCTGCTGCAGACAGAGAGGCTGTGGGTCTTCGCCTGCTTCTCTGCTGCAGCAGACAGAGAGGCTGTGGGTCTTCGCCTGCTTCTCTGCTGCTGCAGACAGAGAGGCTGTGGGTCTTCGCCTGCTTCTCTGCTGCTGCAGACAGAGAGGCTGTGGGTCTTCGCCTGCTTCTCTGCTGCTGCAGACAGAGAGGCTGTGGGTCTTCGCCTGCTTCTCTGCTGCTGCAGACAGAGAGGCTGTGGGTCTTCGCCTGCTTCTCTGCTGCTGCAGACAGAGAGGCTGTGGGTCTTCGCCTGCTTCTCTGCTGCTGCAGACAGAGAGGCTGTGGGTCTTCGCCTGCTTCTCTGCTGCTGCAGACAGAGAGGCTGTGGGTCTTCGCCTGCTTCTCTGCTGCTGCAGACAGAGAGGCTGTGGGTCTTCGCCTGCTTCTCTGCTGCTGCAGACAGAGAGGCTGTGGGTCTTCGCCTGCTTCTCTGCTGCTGCAGACAGAGAGGCTGTGGGTCTTCGCCTGCTTCTCTGCTGCTGCAGACAGAGAGGCTGTGGGTCTTCGCCTGCTTCTCTGCTGCTGCAGACAGAGAGGCTGTGGGTCTTCGCCTGCTTCTCTGCTGCTGCAGACAGAGAGGCTGTGGGTCTTCGCCTGCTTCTCTGCTGCTGCAGACAGAGAGGCTGTGGGTCTTCGCCTGCTTCTCTGCTGCTGCAGACAGAGAGGCTGTGGGTCTTCGCCTGCTTCTCTGCTGCTGCAGACAGAGAGGCTGTGGGTCTTCGCCTGCTTCTCTGCCCCTGCAGACAGAGAGGCTGTGGGTCTTCGCCTGATTCTCTGCTGCAGCAGACAGAGAGGCTGTGGGTCTTCGCCCGCTTCTCTGTTGTTGCAGACAGAGAGGCTGTGGGTCTTCGCCTGCCTCTCTGCTGCTGCAGACAGAGAGGCTGTGGGTCTTCACCTGCTTCTCTGTTTCTGCAGACTGAGAGGCTGTGGGTCTTCGCCTGTTTCTCTGCCCCTGCAGACAGAGAGGATGTGGGTCTTCGCCTGATTCTCTGCTGCAGCAGACAGAGAGGCTGTGGGTCTTCGCCCGCTTCTCTGTTACTGCAGACAGAGAGGCTGTGGGTCTTCGCCTGCTTCTCTGCTGCTGCAGACAGAGAGGCTGTGGGTCTTCGCCTGCTTCTCTGCTGCTGCAGACAGAGAGGCTGTGGGTCTTCGCCTGCTTCTCTGCTGCTGCAGACAGAGAGGCTGTGGGTCTTCGCCTGCTTCTCTGCTGCTGCAGACAGAGAGGCTGTGGGTCTTCGCCTGCTTCTCTGCTGCTGCAGACAGAGAGGCTGTGGGTCTTCGCCTGCTTCTCTGCTGCTGCAGACAGAGAGGCTGTGGGTCTTCGCCTGCTTCTCTGCTGCTGCAGACAGAGAGGCTGTGGGTCTTCGCCTGCTTCTCTGCTGCTGCAGACAGAGAGGCTGTGGGTCTTCGCCTGCTTCTCTGCTGCTGCAGACAGAGAGGCTGTGGGTCTTCGCCTGCTTCTCTGCTGCTGCAGACAGAGAGGCTGTGGGTCTTCGCCTGCTTCTCTGCTGCTGCAGACAGAGAGGCTGTGGGTCTTCGCCTGCTTCTCTGCTGCTGCAGACAGAGAGGCTGTGGGTCTTCGCCTGCTTCTCTGCTGCTGCAGACAGAGAGGCTGTGGGTCTTCGCCTGCTTCTCTGCTGCAGCAGACAGAGAGGCTGTGGGTCTTCGCCTGCTTCTCTGCTGCAGCAGACAGAGAGGCTGTGGGTCTTCGCCTGCTTCTCTGCTGCAGCAGACAGAGAGGCTGTGGGTCTTCGCCTGCTTCTCTGCTGCAGCAGACAGAGAGGCTGTGGGTCTTCGCCTGCTTCTCTGCTGCAGCAGACAGAGAGGCTGTGGGTCTTCGCCTGCTTCTCTGCTGCAGCAGACAGAGAGGCTGTGGGTCTTCGCCTGCTTCTCTGCTGCAGCAGACAGAGAGGCTGTGGGTCTTCGCCTGCTTCTCTGCTGCAGCAGACAGAGAGGCTGTGGGTCTTCGCCTGCTTCTCTGCTGCAGCAGACAGAGAGGCTGTGGGTCTTCGCCTGCTTCTCTGCTGCAGCAGACAGAGAGGCTGTGGGTCTTCGCCTGCTTCTCTGCTGCAGCAGACAGAGAGGCTGTGGGTCTTCGCCTGCTTCTCTGCTGC
The DNA here is from genome assembly GCA_038048925.1 of Garcialebias charrua. NCBI lineage: Eukaryota > Metazoa > Chordata > Actinopteri > Cyprinodontiformes > Rivulidae > Garcialebias > Garcialebias charrua. Next base: position 100,876 of record JBBPBX010001303.1, read on the forward strand.
TGCAGACAGAGAGGCTGTGGGTCTTCGCCTGCTTCTCTGCTGCTGCAGACAGAGAGGCTGTGGGTCTTCGCCTGCTTCTCTGCTGCTGCAGACAGAGAGGCTGTGGGTCTTCGCCTGCTTCTCTGTTGCTGCAGACAGAGAGGCTGTGGGTCTTCGCCTGCTTCTCTGCTGCTGCAGACAGAGAGGCTGTGGGTCTTCGCCTGCTTCTCTGCTGCTGCAGACAGAGAGGCTGTGGGTCTTCGCCTGCTTCTCTGCTGCTGCAGACAGAGAGGCTGTGGGTCTTCGCCTGCTTCTCTGCTGCTGCAGACAGAGAGGCTGTGGGTCTTCGCCTGCTTCTCTGCTGCTGCAGACAGAGAGGCTGTGGGTCTTCGCCTGCTTCTCTGCTGCTGCAGACAGAGAGGCTGTGGGTCTTCGCCTGCTTCTCTGCTGCTGCAGACAGAGAGGCTGTGGGTCTTCGCCTGCTTCTCTGCTGCTGCAGACAGAGAGGCTGTGGGTCTTCGCCTGCTTCTCTGCTGCTGCAGACAGAGAGGCTGTGGGTCTTCGCCTGCTTCTCTGCTGCTGCAGACAGAGAGGCTGTGGGTCTTCGCCTGCTTCTCTGCTGCTGCAGACAGAGAGGCTGTGGGTCTTCGCCTGCTTCTCTGCTGCAGCAGACAGAGAGGCTGTGGGTCTTCGCCTGCTTCTCTGCTGCTGCAGACAGAGAGGCTGTGGGTCTTCGCCTGCTTCTCTGCTGCTGCAGACAGAGAGGCTGTGGGTCTTCGCCTGCTTCTCTGCTGCTGCAGACAGAGAGGCTGTGGGTCTTCGCCTGCTTCTCTGCTGCAGCAGACAGAGAGGCTGTGGGTCTTCGCCTGCTTCTCTGCTGCTGCAGACAGAGAGGCTGTGGGTCTTCGCCTGCTTCTCTGCTGCTGCAGACAGAGAGGCTGTGGGTCTTCGCCTGCTTCTCTGCTGCTGCAGACAGAGAGGCTGTGGGTCTTCGCCTGCTTCTCTGCTGCTGCAGACAGAGAGGCTGTGGGTCTTCGCCTGCTTCTCTGCTGCTGCAGACAGAGAGGCTGTGGGTCTTCGCCTGCTTCTCTGCTGCTGCAGACAGAGAGGCTGTGGGTCTTCACCTGCTTCTCTGCTGCTGCAGACAGAGAGGCTGTGGGTCTTCGCCTGCTTCTCTGCTGCTGCAGACAGAGAGGCTGTGGGTCTTCGCCTGCTTCTCTGCTGCTGCAGACAGAGAGGCTGTGGGTCTTCGCCTGCTTCTCTGCTGCTGCAGACAGAGAGGCTGTGGGTCTTCGCCTGCTTCTCTGCTGCTGCAGACAGAGAGGCTGTGGGTCTTCGCCTGCTTCTCTGCTGCTGCAGACAGAGAGGCTGTGGGTCTTCGCCTGCTTCTCTGCTGCTGCAGACAGAGAGGCTGTGGGTCTTCGCCTGCTTCTCTGCTGCTGCAGACAGAGAGGCTGTGGGTCTTCGCCTGCTTCTCTGCTGCTGCAGACAGAGAGGCTGTGGGTCTTCGCCTGCTTCTCTGTTGCTGCAGACAGAGAGGCTGTGGGTCTTCGCCTGCTTCTCTGCTGCTGCAGACAGAGAGGCTGTGGGTCTTCGCCTGCTTCTCTGCTGCTGCAGACAGAGAGGCTGTGGGTCTTCGCCTGCTTCTCTGCTGCTGCAGACAGAGAGGCTGTGGGTCTTCGCCTGCTTCTCTGCTGCTGCAGACAGAGAGGCTGTGGGTCTTCGCCTGCTTCTCTGCTGCTGCAGACAGAGAGGCTGTGGGTCTTCGCCTGCTTCTCTGCTGCTGCAGACAGAGAGGCTGTGGGTCTTCGCCTGCTTCTCTGCTGCTGCAGACAGAGAGGCTGTGGGTCTTCGCCTGCTTCTCTGCTGCTGCAGACAGAGAGGCTGTGGGTCTTCGCCTGCTTCTCTGTTGCTGCAGACAGAGAGGCTGTGGGTCTTCGCCTGCTTCTCTGTTGCTGCAGACAGAGAGGCTGTGGGTCTTCGCCTGCTTCTCTGCTGCAGCAGACAGAGAGGCTGTGGGTCTTCGCCTGCTTCTCTGCTGCTGCAGACAGAGAGGCTGTGGGTCTTCGCCTGCTTCTCTGCTGCTGCAGACAGAGAGGCTGTGGGTCTTCGCCTGCTTCTCTGTTGCTGCAGACAGAGAGGCTGTGGGTCTTCGCCTGCTTCTCTGCTGCTGCAGACAGAGAGGCTGTGGGTCTTCGCCTGCTTCTCTGTTGCTGCAGACAGAGAGGCTGTGGGTCTTCGCCTGCTTCTCTGCTGCTGCAGACAGAGAGGCTGTGGGTCTTCGCCTGCTTCTCTGCTGCTGCAGACAGAGAGGCTGTGGGTCTTCGCCTGCTTCTCTGTTGCTGCAGACAGAGAGGCTGTGGGTCTTCGCCTGCTTCTCTGCTGCAGACAGAGAGGCTGTGGGTCTTCGCCTGCTTCTCTGCTGCTGCAGACAGAGAGGCTGTGGGTCTTCGCCTGCTTCTCTGCTGCTGCAGACAGAGAGGCTGTGGGTCTTCGCCTGCTTCTCTGCTGCTGCAGACAGAGAGGCTGTGGGTCTTCGCCTGCTTCTCTGCTGCTGCAGACAGAGAGGCTGTGGGTCTTCGCCTGCTTCTCTGCTGCTGCAGACAGAGAGGCTGTGGGTCTTCGCCTGCTTCTCTGCTGCTGCAGACAGAGAGGCTGTGGGTCTTCGCCTGCTTCTCTGCTGCTGCAGACAGAGAGGCTGTGGGTCTTCGCCTGCTTCTCTGCTGCAGACAGAGAGGCTGTGGGTCTTCGCCTGCTTCTCTGCTGCTGCAGACAGAGAGGCTGTGGGTCTTCGCCTGCTTCTCTGCTGCTGCAGACAGAGAGGCTGTGGGTCTTCGCCTGCTTCTCTGCTGCTGCAGACAGAGAGGCTGTGGGTCTTCGCCTGCTTCTCTGTTGCTGCAGACAGAGAGGCTGTGGGTCTTCGCCTGCTTCTCTGCTGCTGCAGACAGAGAGGCTGTGGGTCTTCGCCTGCTTCTCTGCTGCAGACAGAGAGGCTGTGGGTCTTCGCCTGCTTCTCTGCTGCTGCAGACAGAGAGGCTGTGGGTCTTCGCCTGCTTCTCTGCTGCTGCAGACAGAGAGGCTGTGGGTCTTCGCCTGCTTCTCTGCTGCTGCAGACAGAGAGGCTGTGGGTCTTCGCCTGCTTCTCTGCTGCTGCAGACAGAGAGGCTGTGGGTCTTCGCCTGCTTCTCTGCTGCTGCAGACAGAGAGGCTGTGGGTCTTCGCCTGCTTCTCTGCTGCTGCAGACAGAGAGGCTGTGGGTCTTCGCCTGCTTCTCTGTTGCTGCAGACAGAGAGGCTGTGGGTCTTCGCCTGCTTCTCTGTTGCTGCAGACAGAGAGGCTGTGGGTCTTCGCCTGCTTCTCTGCTGCTGCAGACAGAGAGGCTGTGGGTCTTCGCCTGCTTCTCTGCTGCTGCAGACAGAGAGGCTGTGGGTCTTCGCCTGCTTCTCTGCTGCAGCAGACAGAGAGGCTGTGGGTCTTCGCCTGCTTCTCTGCTGCTGCAGACAGAGAGGCTGTGGGTCTTCGCCTGCTTCTCTGCTGCTGCAGACAGAGAGGCTGTGGGTCTTCGCCTGCTTCTCTGCTGCAGCAGACAGAGAGGCTGTGGGTCTTCGCCTGCTTCTCTGCTGCAGCAGACAGAGAGGCTGTGGGTCTTCGCCTGCTTCTCTGCTGCTGCAGACAGAGAGGCTGTGGGTCTTCGCCTGCTTCTCTGCTGCAGCAGACAGAGAGGCTGTGGGTCTTCGCCTGCTTCTCTGCTGCTGCAGACAGAGAGGCTGTGGGTCTTCGCCTGCTTCTCTGCTGCTGCAGACAGAGAGGCTGTGGGTCTTCGCCTGCTTCTCTGCTGCTGCAGACAGAGAGGCTGTGGGTCTTCGCCTGCTTCTCTGCTGCAGCAGACAGAGAGGCTGTGAGTCTTCACCTGCTTTTCTGCTGCTGCAGACTGAGAGGCTGTGAGTCTTCACCTGCTTCTCTGCTCTTGCAGACGAAGATGTTTGAGTCTGACGACACGTTGAGACGTTACTGAAGCTACAAACAAGAACTTCAGGATTTATTGAAGTTCTGTGCAAACGAACGACTGAACTGACTCCTTCAGCCTCTCCTGTCGTCACAGAGCGAAGAGGGGATCCGGAGCACACTTCATCCATGTGGTGAGTGGCATGTCCGCTGCTCCACCGTGCGTTGTTTATGCTGTGCACGCCTGCAGAGTGTCAGGCGCTGCCATCACTGTGAGGGATACTCGATGGGAGAACGGCCTGCTCTGTCCACCACACATCTCGGCTCCTCGTGTGAGTCATGTAAAGTCAACATGTGGTCTTCTCCCTTCTTCTGAAGAACGGTTGGATGCTTTCTGTTCCGTGAGCCTGAAGTGAACTGGTCCTCCATCCTGCTACATAGACTACAGAAACACTTGAAACGAACAGTTCATTTTGTTGACGTTCAACACAAAATTGAAAGAACTTGAACTCCATAACTTGTATCTGTTCTTATTTATTTATTTATTTTCTATTTTCTTATCTTGGCTATGAAAAAAAGATTTTAAATCTCACTGGGACATTTCTGGTTAAATAAAGGTTAAAAAAAAAGATAACCTGGAAAAATAAGCAGCATGTTGACTTCCAGCATGTCAGTGTAAGACAGAAGGAAAAA
>JBBPBX010001304.1:0-27523 GCA_038048925.1 Garcialebias charrua
CGCAGTGCAGTGGCGGAAAATATTGTACTGTACGCGGTGCAGCGGCGGAGGAATACTGTACTATACTGTGAACGCGGTTTTACGTCGTAAACGGAAAACGGAATACAGGTACGGCAGATGGACCGAGGAGAACGGTGTCAACAGCATCATAGTAGGCCATTAACTCTTTTTGCCCTTCATTATGGCTCCCAAACGTATGTGTTTTTCTGATAATTATGTAGGGTACTATGTTAGGATAGGCTAAGGGCTTGGTAATACAGTACTGTACATGTATATGGTGCAGTATGTACGTATATTCCGACTTACGTCGAGAATCGGTTTACGACACCGTGTAGGAACGGATCTACGTCGTAAGTCGAGGACTACCTGTATTTATCAGATGGAGTGGTACCTCTGATAGTTACGTTCTGTAAGATTCAATATACTGTAATCTGTCGAGAAGTTAATGAGATATTTTGCTAACAGACACACAAACGCAGACAAAGAAATGAGCTAAAACATCATCGCCTGCTTTTTGCCTTCCGGTGATGTGGCAATACTTATTGTCTTTAAGGCCATTGTCATTAAGACCAAAAAGCCTTTCCATGATTTTCCGGTTGATTATAAAAACTTGTTTGTGTGGGAAAAACCTGTCCAACAGAAGGACTTAACCATCGAACTGGAGCGTTTCTACTTTTATCTGCTTTGTAAAACTAATCCCGGATCAACGTGAGCAATTATTTGTTCTGTCTCGGACATTTTCAAGTCATCAAGGTGAAGATTTGCAAAACTTTCCAAGAGTTTAGAGAAACAACTCATCCACATCAGAACTGGGAGCTCCGTGAAAGCTTACACTAAAATCCAGTCAACGTCACAAACTTTCATATAAACACAATAACTTATCTTTAAATTATTCAGCCTGAATAAATATATAAGCTCCACCTTCTTTTTAAAGCTAAAACTTCTGATTTTTTTCTTTTTTTTAATTATTATTTAGATTTTTAACCAGAATATAACTTGCAAGGTCAGATTTTCAGGACAGGTTGCACAGATATACAGGAAGTTCATGCATCGGTATTGGCCGATATTAGCGATAAATTTAAATATCGGACATCGGCCATTCCATTCCATTTTTTTTAAACTCGCCGATATAAAAGGCTTTTGTTTTAAGTTAATTTTTAATTTAAGAAACTGTCAAGTATTAATGCACTACTACTTATGCACTTTTCACTTGTTGCTTGTGAACAGGTTGAATTTAGATTTGTGAAAATGTACAAATTTGCACTGTTCGAGTGTTGTCATGTATTCATGACATTAACTCATGTCATGAATAAATTTGACATTAAACACAATTCAAGTTGAAGTGTTGCATCATTTTCAGCCCGTTTGACATCTGCATTTGGTAGCAGGCCAAATTAATAAAGACCATGCAGAATAATGTATTTTAATTCCACAACAGAGAAAGATATGTACGGTAGTCTCTGCAAGAAGGCCTAGAGGAAAAAATATCTGTATTGGTATTGATTATCAGACAAAAAAGTTTTAACAGATCAGCATATCGGATCTACGGAGCCCCGGAGGGGACATGGAGGCTTTATTTTTTTACTTTTGCGTTCTCACGCAAACGTTTTTGCGTTCCCTCGCAATACTGTACTATGTTACCTCACAGACAACAAAGAAACTGGTCCAGATGACATGATTTAATGGAGTTTTGTTTTGAAATCAACCTTGAATATAAGGATATCCAGTGTGTGCTGCAGTGGTAAAATTAGTTTTATGTTGGATATTTCACATTCATGCTCCGTGGATTCAGTGGTGACTTCCTCGTTCGAGCCGATGCAGGCGGCCTGCTCTCACTCTGTCCGTCCGAGGAGCGATGGTCCTCTTAGGGACCGTCAACAAATTACCAGGCTAATGAGCTTGGTCTGAACACAGTTATGATATTTTAGATATAGTATTTGTCAAAGCAGTATCACGTATCTTAAGTTTTCTCAGTATATTTCCGCATGGTAATAAATCGTGAATTTTCTCACCATTTAAAACCCAAAAGAACAAAGTGGCACTTGTGTTTCAAAAGTACTGTAACTTTCTTTTAAAAGCATCAAAGTTCATTCAAGGATTCAAGATTCTTTATTTGTCATTCGCACCACATGTGGTGCATGTGGTGGAACTAAATTGTGTACAAAGTCCCAGTTACCGTACATCCAACAAAGTATTAAAATGTGTGTAAAAGAAAAACAGTAATAAGATCTAACATGTATGAACTAAGAAAAACGTTCACTAAAAACACACTAAGCACACATTTCGGGAGGGCTTCATCAGTTTGAGGAGTCCCAAGTAAACTGTGCTCCCCACTAAGCAGTACACTCCTTTAGTGGACCAACCAATTTGCTGGTTTTGCTGGTGACTGATGAAGCCGTTCGAATAGAGGGCGAAACGTCTTGCCACAAAAAAGAAACGGTCCAGATGACCTGACTGCCCATTATTGTATTTTGTACCGGGATGATTGAGCATGAACGTTGATGCTGTAAAAGAAAGTTACAGTATTACCATGCGGAAATATAATGAGAAAACTTTAGTTATGACACATGGTGCTGCTTTGACAAATACTCTGAAAATACAGTAATTTGTTGACGGTCCCTAAGAGAACCATCGCTCCTCGGAGGAACAGACTGAGAGCAGGCTGCCTGCGTCGGCTCGAACGAGGAAGCCACCGCTGAATCCACGGAGCATGAACGTGAAATATACAACATGAAATTAATTTGACCACTGCAGCACACTAAGGCTGATTTCAAAATTCAATTAAATTCAGTTTATTTATACTATACCGCCAAGTCACAAACTCCTGCATGAACCTCAAACACAGGTTCCATCGTTGCTGTTGTCTGTGAGGTAACACTACGTACAGTAAAGTGTTGCGAGGGAACGCAAAAGAAAAAAATTCCCCACGTCCCCTCCGGGGCTCCGTAGTTATTGGCCAAAAATTCTATATCGTGCAACCCCAAAAAAAAATCCCTAATACAGTGTTTATACAGAACACCTGGTGCATGGTTACCAGCTGCTGTCACAGCTGAAGAGTTGCATCAGCGGAAAGAGCTTTTTAAACTGGAATCCGTATTCAACACAACAGTTCTGAAGAAAGAAAAACCCATTACAGCTTTGATCACAGCAACTTGGCTCCTGATAAATAAATTTAAAAAAAAATTATGCAAAACATGAAAAATGTAGGTGAAACTATTGATCATAATCATCTTTTTATAATACATTGTTTCATTTGTTATCCCATTGTGTCAGCAGGAGGAAATGAGATCCTACTCATTGGTTGCAATCAATAACCGAAACACTGTTTTAGAAACTTTCTCTTTGTGTACTACACAAATTATACGAATCTAAATGTTGCAAATTCAGCAACAGTGGGTTTGATCGACCACAATGTTTCTATGTAATTGTGCTGTTTCTCTTGTGAAGCCGAAAAGAGATAGGAATTCTGGAAAAGAAAAATGTAGCACAAAGATAAGCACATTTGGACCTTTTTTTTAAAACATTATTATTTATTCTATGCATGGCCTTTGGATCTCGGCATTTGAAGCTGTAGCTAGGCCTGTTGCGATAAACAATAAATTGATTAATCGCATGATAAATGATAATTATCAAGCTCATTTTCATTTATCGGCTTTATAGTTTCTTTGTGTCTCTCTTTTTCTACTTAAGACACAGCTCAACTCCGGTGCTCTTCACTGATCCTTTCTCTTTTATTTTTAAAATCTGTTTTAACCGTTAAAAGCAGCTAAGCTGAGAAGCTAAGCTACGAGCTAAGCTAACAGGCCGACATCGGGGGAAAAAAAAACTACATCTTGTCAAAGCGCCTCCCTCACATTTTTCTTAAAGAGACATGCTAATCACTCCCAGTATCCATTCTTCGGTTCAAACAGTCTTATACTGCCATCCGGTGGTCTAAAAAGGTACTACACACAAAACAAATTAAACATTTCTTCTTAAATTTGAAAATAATTACTAATTATTGTCAAATTTCAAACAATATTATCATTTATCACAATAATTTCTGAGACAATTAATCGCCTAGCAAAATCTGTTATCGTGAGTGACAGCCTAGCTGTAGCCCTGGATGTTTTTTCAGCAGAAGAAATTTAAAAACACAATTCTATTCAAATAATGCATTAAGCTCCTAAATCAGCATGTGTGCCTAAAAACATAATGGCCCTCATTCATGAACCGTTCGTACGCACAGATTTGTGCTTAAACTGTGCTTACGAGTGATTTAGGATCATATGTGGCATTCAACAATGTTTTCGTATCCTAAGATTTTTTTCAGATACGAACAAAATCTACGTGTGGTCCGGACCTGTCGTATATTTTACGAGCAGTCGGTCTGCTGTCATCCAGACAGCATTTCTCCACTAATAACTTCATATTTCGTTATTTAGGAAATATTTAGAGTTTAAAAAAGTCACGCACCACAATTGTTTTTGACAATAGGTTCTGTTTGAAGTCGAATTATAATTTTAAATGTAATAATGACTAACGGATTAAAGTATTTAAATGAAAATCAATTTGTTATCAATGCCGTTTTCTAACACTACAATATTAATATGAAGATCTCAAACTGAAACCAACTTAAACCATGAATTAATTTAAGTTTAATTTGCCTCGGTATCGCAGACTTCGGTAACGCAGACTTTACATCGACCTCTTCCTGTTGCTTTCATAGATCTCATGTGGCGCAGTGAGTAGAGCACTGCGTCGCAGTTCCGAAGGTTATGGGTTCAAGTCCCGCATGGGTCAACGTTTTTTTTTCTTCTTTTAATTCATTCCAGATTTAAAAAACACAAGAAAACTATTTACAATACAACAAGAAATAAAGCATAAAGCCTTTTTAATTTGGAATGAATAAATAATCTAAAGTAAGAAGGAAAAAAAAAATCATACCTTGTGGGACTCGATCCCACGAGGTGTAGAAAAGGTTAGGAACAGCTAACAGCGCAATGCTTTAACCAGTAAGCCACCAGGACACATGCATATTTTGAGGTCCACATTTATTATAAACAAACTTTCTTTGGCTTTAGCTGGACATTTACTTCCATGAGTGACGCTGCAAATAAGGACAGATTTTCTTTTCTTGACCTCAGAGACCAGAACTTCATTCTCCGCACCGGTAGTGTTCTTCTTTTTTACTTTTCGCTGTCATTTTATGAACGGACACGTTTTGCCTCTGAGGCAGGAAACGTAGCCTTATATGGCGTTTTGAGGGGTGGGAATTATGTAAATAAGCTCACGCGTGCACGCGCAGCTGTTTAGAACAGGTGGGATTCATCATATTTACGCAAGCCATTTACACACGTTTCCTCATGATAGAAGACTTTGTTGAATCTGACGTGGCATGTTCGTACGAACGCTTCGTAAGAACAAAAGTAAGAGAAACGTAGGATAAGAATACGAACAGTTTCATGAATGAGGGCCAATCAGAGTAAATTGTGCTTTATCTGCAAGAAGCAGTAGCTTCAGTACACCTACATCTTTGTTGTGGTATGTCTCTGAAATGGGTATCCAACAGTGGTATCCTTTTTTTTTTTTTTTTTTGCATGAGCTAACAATAATACCCTATACAGTGTAGTTGTACAGGCAGTCCCCGACTTACGGCAATTCGATTTTACGAACGAGCTCCGTTGAAAAGCATTGCTTCGAGTTACGGCGTAGATGCGACTTTACGGCAGAAAATACGGTACCTGAAATTGTCATGATGACAGAAATGTACATGAGGGAAGGGAGAGGGGGTGGGGTGGTGGCCTTTCTGGACTCACATGATCCCTTCATCCAGGGTTGAACAGCTTCCTTTCCTCAAGGGTTAAACAGCTCCCCTCATCCAGCTTTGACCAGCATCACCAACCAATAAGCCTGTCTACCTACTCTTCAATAAAAGTAAAGGCATTTTGTTTTCTATGCTGTTTCTGTGCTGATTCTAACTTTTTATAGTTTCTGGACTGTACACTACGGCACTGCTTTTTTAAAACAGTTTTTTTTAAATTATTGAACGTGCTGTGCAGAACAGTACTGTTGTGTAGTATGGTGTGCGGCGCCGCGTTAGCATACATTTTCCGACTTACGGCAAAAATCTGGTTTTACGAACGCCGCGTGTAATGCGTTCCGACTTACGGTGATTTTCGTGTTACGAACGAGCGTAGGAACTGAACTCGGTCGTAAGTCGGGGACTACCTGTATTTAACTGAGGGTGTTCAAAGATGCATCTAAAGCAGGTAAGATATTAATTGTTCAACCCTGCTTTAAATCATCTGAACTAGCCTTTTATCTGCTGGTTCAGTAGCTGAGTTTCACTCGCATCTTCCTGCTGTCGTGCACACCACAGAAATCAGCCCAACACCACACACAGCAGAAAAACTGAATGCTGACTATGTTTGCCGGGCTTTCCCTTCCGCATGCCTGCACTTACCCCTAACTACACACACACACACACACACACACACACACACGCTCGGCAAGAGTATTTACACATGCTCACACAGAACTGGCAAATATCAGAGCAGAATCTCGAGGGTACTGAAGGAACTATTACAGCAGTGCTTATAGAGAAGCCCAGACTGGCTACAACAAGGAAACACAGGTTTCAACGAGACACTTAGTGGAGCCAAACATGGATATTTGTCAAAAAATATATCATTTGACTGCTATTCTTCTGATATAAACACAAATATTTACTAAACAATTATTCCATGTGACATGTTTACCTTATCAACAGACCATACGAGCTTAATTGTGCATATTTTTGAACTACGTTAGGAAAAGCATGTATTCAGTCACCGTTTTAATCACATGGAACACTGCGCACAAAAATGTTCTTTTCTGTTATATTTTTACACGCAGACATATTTATCTCTGTATTGTATTGTTTTGAGCTCACTGAACATTTAATGTTAAGTGACAACGTTGGGCCTTGTTACTGAGACATGAGTCACTTTGGGGCTGAAGAGTGACGTGTTCCGGTGGCTGTGGTGCATTTCACACCAAACGTTGTGAAACCCTTGACCTGGTGTTGAAGTAAGTGTTAAAACAACCACAAAAGAGAGGGAAATTAACTTCAACACCAAGTTTGTATACCCCAAGAGCACCGACCAGGACTTCAATGCTGATGAGTTGAAAGCAGGTTGATGTGCAGTTCAGATCTTTCAATCATAATTTAACCGAAGACACAACATCAGTATTTATTTTAGCCGTTAACTTATTTGGTCGTCTACAGTGTCCAACAGAGAATTGTACATCTCACTTGTTCTGAGTTAAGGATACTGATAAGAGTAAACATTCAGTTGAAGTTTGGAACTGACATAAGTTGTGTTAGTGCAAGAAGTTTTTACATTTAGATCCTATTTGTCTGATACCTAAGTGCTTACGCCTAACCAGTCTTTAGGCTACTATGGTACATACTTTTGCAAGACATAAGACATTTGTTCTTGCTCACATAGGTTTGAGATGGTCTTTTTTCTCTATTTCTGGTGCTAACAAAGAGGAAGCACCAATTTGTCACAAAGGAATCCCCCATTTCCAACAAACAGTGCAGAAACACGTCCCTGCTGCCCGGCCGAGGTGTACTCCCTCCCGGAAAGAACAGCCAACTCTGGGCTGGCTCTTCATTACACAAAAATGGTGCTTTCTCCTTCCACGAACTCTTTGACTATATTCGTCTTCACCCACTTTTCCACATAAACACGCCCACAAAGTTCTGACCAGTCAAACAATACTCGGTACCCCTGCGAGAACAAAGTTCTACCAGGAGCTCACAGAACAAGTTCTCAGAGGCCATGCAAGAAAATAGGTTTTGTCACGCAACCACGTCAATGAGAACAAATTTATCTCTGTCTTGCAGAGTATAAATTACATGTTTATTAAATTAAAGGTCTCTTGTAAAAGAGTCCTCGAGGTGGGATTAACCTGCCTAAATAAAGGTTGAATGAATTAATAAATCAGCCTTAAAGAATCCCACACCTTCTACTCACAGCTCAAGCTCACTATGAATCAATAAGTTTCTTTCTGTTTGTTTCGCCATTTGGCAATTTTTCATAACTCTACTATTTTGCCATAGATGTTTGAAGTGTGTTGGTGTTTATTTTCTGACCAGATACACAAACTACAGCTAATCTGAATGGGATCAAAACCAAAGTGAATTGCTGCCATCCTGAAACAACTCCAGTCTTAAAAATATAAAGCAAATAATGTAAATGCTAGTTTATAAACCTTTACATCAAGGTCAGTTTCACATTACAGTGATAGCATGTTATGGTTATTTGCAAATGCAAGTGGAAGCAGTAATAACACGAAACACTATGAAATCTTTGTAACTAGAGGTGTTTTAGGAATAGAGTACTTTACTTTGGTCTTAGCAGTGTTCGAACTAGCTGTTTGCTCATCAACTCGGCCAAAATTCAACTACCGTAATTTTTACTGTATAAGTCGCCGTTTTTGGCATAAATTAGCATGCCTGCGACTTATAGGTTACAGTGAAGCGACTTATTTATGAGTTTTTTTTTTTCTCCCATATTTACAACTCAATGTTTGGCTGAGATCTGACAATTTCATTCATTCTGACATGGAAAATATTGAACACTACCATTTTCAGCCACTAGAGGGCCCTCGACCAATATAGCCAAGTGTCTCATTAATAGGTAAAAGTGGCTATTAATGAGACACTTGGCTTGCCATACAGGGTCATCTTTGTCTTGCTCCGGAACTCCTGGAGCAAACGTCAAATCAGCTGCACTTCACCACGTCGCCCAGGTGGAATGCAGCTGATTTGACCAGTAAAGTGCATTTATTAAAGAAAGGTTAGACTGAGACGTACCTTTACTATAATTTCGAGCAAACAAATACAGGTAGTCCTCGGGTTACGACGGTCTCGAGTTACGACGTTTCGTGGTTATTGTTATGTCCCAGGGCACATTATTATTTTAAGCCCCAATATGTTTTGTTTATGTTGGCTGCCAACCTGGTTGCACTGCTAAATATACCTTTTTTACAGCCTGATTTGGATCAGCCTTGATTGGTGCAGTTTGTTGAGCCTGCCTATAAATAGGCTGGGTGCAGTGATCTGTTGCAGGGGTGTGGAGGTTTGTGTTTCTCCGCCCACCCCTCGCCACTTGGTTGTCACTCTTGAGGGAGTGGTGTGTTGAGCAGGTGCATGCTTGTGTGGAGCTCTGGTGAACCTAGGAGCTTGTGTGTTAATTTGCCTATGGAGGGGTTAGTGGTTTGAGCTGAGCACCGACTGTTTGACACTGTTTTTGACACCATTTTTAAATAGGTTTTGATCTGGTGAGATCGGTAGTCCTGTTTTCGTTTTAATGTTACCTTAGATGGGTGTTTAAACAGGTAGATCGTTGCCTGGGGAGACACGACGGTCCTGTACAGGATTGGGTCTGCCTGGGTGGCGTTTTGTTCTTTTTGGCCGGCTCACCAGGTCCAACATTTGTTTGTACTTTGTTTTCATTTAGGGACACAAGGAACCGGAGGGTGAACTCCTGTTTTTAGTTGTCTTTCCCCCCCCTAGAAAGGAGCTGGCTGCATGAACCATGCCTGCAGCCTCCAGGAGTTAAAGAAAAATAAAACTTTTTAAACCTTTCTTGTTGTCTTGAGTCCATTAAATGTGTTCGGCCTGAGCTAGCCGTAACATATTTGACGCATCTCCCATACATTTTTTTTTCAAAAATTTCAAAAATATTTTGAAAAGCAGAGTTACGCAGTTTCCGGGTTTACGTCGTAAACGTAGCAGCGGTTTTATGTCGTAAACGGAATGCGGAATACGGCAGATGGAGCGGTTTTATGTCGTAAACGTTGCGGCGGAGGAATACACTGCACTGTAGTACTGTGAACGCGGTTTTACTTCGAAAACGGAATATAGGTACAGCAGATGGACCGAGAAGAACAATGTCAACAGCATCCTGGTAGGCCATTAACTCTTTTTTTCCTTCATTAAGGCTCCCAAACGTATGTGTTTTTTGATAATTATGTAGGGTACTGTGTTAGGATAGTCTAAGTGCTTGCTAATACAGTACTGTACATGTATATGGTGCAGTATGTACGTATATTCCGACTTACGTCGAAAATCGGTTTATGACGCCACGTAGGAACGGATCTACGTCGTAAGTCGAGGACTACCTGTAACTGTTTTAAGTGTTAATCTTGTTAAATTATTGTTTAAGTCCTCCAGTACACGCTCCTGCGGCCGCCATTTGGTAGCCAATCGATTTTTGACACAACACCAGCCCACATTTCTGGGATGTCAGCGGTGACGCGTAACAAACACGACGCATCAGCGGTGATGCATAGTAGATGTGACTTATACAGCGGTGCGACGTGTACGGCAAGCACGATAAATACATAAACTACACACAACACCAGGTTGGTGCAATCCCTGTGCAACAAATTTGCTCCCATTTATGTACAATTAGATGTGAAGAGGGTGTTTTGTGCACATTATTAAGATTATTAGAATAGAAAATGTTTCTGAGCAAACAAGCGATAATGTTTCTTTTACATCATTTTCATAAACTCAAATATTAGACCATTATGTTCAACTCTGATTCCAAAAATATGAGAGACCGGCAGATGCTTCACACAGAAAAGACAGGATTTCAGGTTTAAGGTGGCGTAAATGACTATTTAAGCATTCAGACAGTGTAATGGTTATCCAGCAAACAGCTCAGTAAGAAGCAGGTGTGTTTGTGTGAAATGAACCTGCCAGCCATTTGAAAGTATCTTTTTGTTTTGTTTTTGTTGGAACAGCGTGGCCTCACCCACGGCGAGCCACAGGACGCCAGCTGCAGCTCTTAATCTCCAACTCGTCGAGCTGGTCTGCGTGTCTGCATGGGCGGAGGTTAATGGAACGCCGAGCATTAAAAGCTCCTCTCGGCTTGTGTGAGAACAAGTTTCTTTGGTTGTTTTTTTCGGGGAATGACGTTAAGGGAAATGTGAAAGAGGTCCAAAGGCTGATAAAAAGAGAAAGTTACATATGCGGATAAGTGTTTCAGACTCCAATCTATATATTTTTACATAAATTGAAGCTGCAACTCTTGACACCATTAATTTCCAGTGATGATTCTCTAGAATTCTCTAGAATCTGAGCATCAAACAAATAGTCGCTGTGCAAAATTATACAAAGTACAACAAATCAGATCAATTCTAGTTGCAAAGTTCTCTGGTGGCAACATATTTGAAATTTTATTTAGATACAGTGATCCTGTTATTATTTAAAAAGGCTCTATGGCTGACATGGCTGACTTTTCTCACGCTCTCTGTCTTTTCATCAACATTTCATGATGGATTGCCGCCCAAAGTCACAACACACTCGTCTCTGATTCAGCTGCATTTTTTTTGGGCCACTCTTTGAAGATGAATGCGAGCTGAGAAGGGCGTGGCAGCGTCTCAGGTGCAAGATGATTGACAGCTTGTTCATCAGATTGCTGAGCTGCAGATGAAAACTGACGAGACGTGACAAATTAACTCTACAGATGATGACGATATGGGAAGAGCTCTGAATCGTGACTAGATAAAGGTTTCCAGCTTTAAAAAATACATATTTAAATAAATTGTAATATTTTGGTCCTGTGGATAAGTGTTGGTCTCATATAGACTTGATCGCAAACTTGACAATAAAGGAATCATGACTTGAAACTGTTTTTATTTTTCTTATCAAACTTCTGTTGGTAAAACTTACATTCAGTGGCATTTAGCTCAACAAGTTGTCCCCCTCCCCCCCCCCACACACACACACACAATTGACTAATTAAGAGTTAAACAGGTAATGAATTGATTCATTCGTTTATTTCTGTAAACCGTATTTTACGGCATATAAGTCGCAGGTTTGTTTTTTTTTGCATAGATTTGTCAGTCCTGCAATTTATATGCCGAAGCAACTTATATATATGTTTTTTCTCTATATTCATAACGCAATATTTGACTGACACTTCAAATTTTGAACAAATGTAACAGTGAGTCCTCCCGTGCGCGCTCGCTTCAGTCAGCTGGTGCAAGCGGAGGAATGCTGGAGAGCTATAGCGGCTTTGGCCACAATATATGTACAGTATATATGTATGTATGTACAGTATGGATGGATGTATGTATGTATGTATGTATGTAGAGTATGGGTGGATGGATGGAATCACACTGCGCAGGCAAAATTAACCTGTTTTGACCATTAAATAAACGCATAATAAATGCGACTTATTCGCCGAAGTGACTTATTTTTTTCCTCTTCGTCATGCTTTTTATTTTATTTTACTGATGCGACTTATACACTGGAAAATACGGTAAATGACAGAATTGTGGCCATTTTCTTTAAACCTAGAATAACTTCATGAGCCTATTGCAATATCACAAGATCTCTCGTGATGCGTTCAAGCTCCGAGTGTTTGTTGTGAAGGATTCTTGTCTACTATGCAACATTTGAGCTCCGTACTTGAAGAGTTTACATAATTTTATCAATTTTTGTGATGGCCAAGTTTGCTTAGTGGTAGTGACGTATTAGTGCAACCTGTTTCAGGTTTTCCATAAACCATGACACAGCTAAATGAAGGAGCTCAAATCAGAACTTCTTGGCCTAAATGCAAAAATCTACTAACACCACCATCCCTGTTGTGAAACATGGTGGTGGCAGCATCATGCTCTGGGGATGCTTTTCTTCAGCTGGGACAGAGAAGCTCAAACTTGTTAGAGACTGTAAGTGACTTGAGACCAGAGCGGAGGTTCACCTTTCTGCAGGACAACAACCCAAAACATCCAGATGTGCAGTATTAGACCAGATGTGCTGGAATGGGCCAAAAAGCCAGAATCCAAACCCAGCTGTGCAAAGATGGTGGAGACGCAACAAACCGGCACTACAGTTGGACACGTTTTGGCTCGACGCTGAGCCTCAGATCCTCACCTGACGTGTCCCACATGTTCAGCTCGATCCGCTGCTTGTCGATCTCGAAGCTGGCCGTGTAGTTCTCGAACACCGTGGGAACGTAACTCTGAAAACAAGATGAGCGGCTCAGATGAGAGGAAAGCTCTGAGGGGTGCTGCTTTGAAAAATAAAAGTAACTTGGTGAGATTCTTCTGAGGTGAAGCAGCTGGACTCTTAATTCAAAAAGAGAAATCATTACAGTATTTATATTTAAGAAAAAGATCAAGAATATTTTGTTGATAAGATACATTTCAGTTAGTTAATATTTAATATTGTGAATACATGTATAATGAATAATTGTGACAATTTATACGTTTTGTTGTTGTATTATTTATGATTATAGCTCGAATTGATTGTTTGAATTGATTTTGTTAAGAAGGGGGAAGAAATGACAAGATTTCATTCTTCTTCTGCTGCCTTTCATTTTATAGATATTTTATGTCTTTGTTTCTGAAATTGTATTTGTGTTTTTTTAATTGAAATGAAATGAATAAACGTTTAAACTAAACTAAACTAATGAACTCTCAAATAGCTGTGGAGCGGAGGGAGCTCTGAATGTCAAGAGGCAGGTGTGTGTGTGTGTGTGTGTGTGCGTGTGTGTGTGTGTGTAAATGATCAAATTATCTCTCAGCTTTGACCTATTTCCAAACATCCCAAAGAAATAGGTCAATTAGATTTCATTTAATTTATCTCAACAAATCCAAACTAAAATCTCCATCAGTTTTTCCTTCAGGCAAAATAATGAAGATTGCTGTAAATGTTGACTTGATTCTGAGTTTGTGTCATTTCTTGTTGCTGTTAAAGTGCAGAGGATGAGCTGCCATCAACTCAACTGTGTCAACTGAGTTCACAAACTGTGCGCAAAACATGAAGCCCTTCCACCTGCATGACTTCTCAGCATCTGAATAAAGAGTTCATTGTTCAGGCACCATAATAAAACGTTACAAAACATCATGCCCCACAGATAATAACAGCTTCTAAACACAAAAACAATCATTAGGTGTTTGGGTTTTGTTTTTACCCCCTTTTCAGACAGAGGCGCTCCAAACGTTTCCAGACGCGTTCCATGCGCAAATTGGTGCCATGATGCCACTATGGTTTTTATATTTTATCTTAATGTTTAAATCATTTCATGTAAAATAAACAGCTATGAGGCAGATTTTTAGGTTGAACACCGGTGTCTGGAATAAAGGGACCTCCGAGGAGCATTTTTGGAGCAAATTGCAGTCATTTACGCACAAAAGTCCTAAAAAAAAATAAAGTCCCTAAAATAAAATCAATGTTAAAGTTAGAATGAAACACGTTTATTATAATTTACTGGATGTTTTCGAGTTATCCAAGTAACTGATCAGATCAATGGAGACACTACGGTGGTGTTTGTGGTTGCGCACCAGGAGCCGCATGCTGTTTTTGCCTGCTCACCTCTGGGTACGAGTCTTTGGCGAACACGTGCAGCAGAGCAGTCTTTCCGCACTGAGAGTCCCCCACCACCACGATCTTACAGCGGAGTAAACCTTTGCTCTCCTCCATCGCCTCTAAATGACTGGATGCTGCTGCTCATTCAGCTGAGCTGAGGGTGGAGGAGTGGTGTGGAGCGTCCTCCTGCATGGAGGATCAATCACTCCATGTGTAAATAATCCACAAAGAAGAAGAAGTTCAGCAGCTCCTCTTGGTGCTGCGTGTCCAAACTGCGCGCAGCTCCTCTGCTCCTGCTCCAGTGGCGCGTGTTAAAGGCACCTGTCTGTAAAGGTGGCGCTGTTCAAGTTCTGTTTCCGGTTTTGTTTTGTCAAAATAAAGGCGTCCATATCCTTCCACATGAAATGATGCATTCCAATCAGCTACAAGTGTATAAGAGCATTTAAACATATACAGTACAGTACAGGTGGTCCCCGACTTACGAACGAGTGCCGTTCCTGCGGCCCGTTCGTAACACGAAATTGTCGTAAGTCGGGGACCACCCAAGCCGCCACTTATACACGTACACATACGGTACAAAACAGTTACCAAGCACTTCGCCTATCCTAACGCAGTACTCTAATTATCATAAAACACATACCGTACTGTACATTTAGAGACTGTTTTCTTGTTGCTGTGTTCATCTGTGACCAACTGCCTAAAGACTCATGTTCGTGCTGCTGTTTGTAATGATGTTTTTCTATTACTCTAGGGCTTAGTGTATTTCTAGTTGGATGTTTTTCTTAGTTCATATCCTAGATGTTATTACTGTTTTTCTCTTACATTTTGTTGTTGGATGTAACTGGGACCCTGTGTACATAATCTCATTTCATCACATGTACTACATGCGGTGCAAATGACAATAAAGACTCTCTGACTCTGATAATTAAATAAAAAAATGCAATTTCTTGCTATGAGCTGGTCTCCGCCGCCCGTTCAGCTTTGTGTCCCCGGTTGGGCCGCGTTAGCATTTTAGCCCCTCGGTTAGCTCGGTGTCGTCCCTCCAAAAGGCTGCGCAGCTGTTTATCCGCGGTTTAGCATGTTAGCTCGGTGTTCATCCAACATCTGATACTACCAGGAGGACATTGAGGCGAGCTCCCGGCTGCAGCAGGCGTCTCCGCCGCCCGTCGGGTCCGTGTCTCCGGTCACGCTCGCTGTCTACTGCTTCACGCAGAGCTAAGCGAAGCTAACCACAAAATGGCAGACACCGCCAAAAACATAGCTCGGTGTCCAGGGTTAGCGATCGGCGGCTGCTGCTCCGTGCCTGAGACGTCCACAGAGTTCACCGAGCGTTTCCAGCTCATTTATCCGTATGAGGCAACCTCTTATCGGACACACGGTCCTCCAAAGCCGGCTGTCGAGGCCGGAGCTAACCGAAGCTAACCGTAAAATGGTGGACTCTGCGGCAGTGCTGAAAACGGTCGGAAACTGTCGGAAACTACTGGAAACTGCGCAAATAGGCCTAAAAATTATTATAATAATACATAATAATACAGTATTACTGTGATGATACTTTATTTATAAAGCCATTTAAAACGACCACAGCTGCAACAAAGTACTGTACACATGAAATCAAGAACATTTAACACAAATTTTCTTCTTTTTCCCCCCATATTTTTATTAATATGATGCGTTCGTAAAGTCGGATTGCCATAAGTCGAGGCCGTCGTAAGTCGGGGACCACCTGTATATAGATGTCTCGTTGAACGGGCTGGCCCGCTGCAGCTGTACGTCAGAGCGTCCACAATATTGGATGTGGCAGATCTGCTGGTCAACTAATACAAGGAGCGCTGTTGTACAACGGGTTTGAAGTGAATCCCTGTCATTCTACATTTATCACACACACTAAAAAACAAACAGACAATGACAACATTTGTAACTTTTAACGTGATCATTAAAAATGTTTACTCCTTAATCTTTAGATAAGCACTAAACCATTGTGTTTTCTGTTGCGTGTTTACAACTAATAATGTGTGTAACAATATGATTAATATAGAAATACCCATATTTAACATCTAATCTGTATCTATAATAACCAGATCCTGAAATGTAGATGTGACGTCATGTGGATTTTCTGAATGACGAGCACTATTCACATTTAACTGATTTTGATTAATCGCATGACAGTGATGAACATATGCACACCAATTATATCTTTACAGTGTGTGTGTGTGTGGGGGGGGGGGGTAATGAACATACATAAAATATTTTTCTATCTATCTATTTTTAGTTAACGTTTTTCTTAGTTCATATCTTAGATCTTATTACTGCTTTTCTTTTCAATTTTATACTTTTGTTGGATGTTACGGAAGCGTAGTGCTGCCACCTGGTGAAAATATTTTTGGGGGCTTATGTAGTAATAACGTGATACATATCACGTTATTACGTGATAATATGTAGTAATAACGTGATACGTAATACGTATCACCTAATAACCTGATACGTATCACGTAATACGTATCACNTCCACTCAAGGACTGACAGGAGCCCAAACCATCAGCCCTCCACCACCGTGCTGACAGCTTTGAGGAGCTATTTGTTGCAGTGCATTCTGGGTAAACATCTGTCCTCTTTTTATCCAGAAGTCTTGTGGTTCATTCAGATGAAACTTTCCAAACCTAAGTGCAGCTGCCATGTTGTTTTAAGAGAGAGAAGGCCATGACCTTTGACCTACTGACTGAGGCCCGTAGTGTCTGAGGTGGATCTCTTTGCACAGTCTGACCTTCGGGGTGAATTTACTGTGAATCTGTCTGACATGTTCTCCACATGTGAAGAATCTTTCTCTCTGTAGAACGATGGACTCTAAATGACCTTTGACCTTCTCAGATTGACGGCAACAGCAGCTGCTTCTCTGAGGTCATTGCTGATGTCATTCCATCTTGGCATTGTGTTAACTCACACCTGTAGCTCCAGATCTGAGGTGGACCCACGGATGATGAAGTTGATCAGCAGCTCCTGGCTGGTCCTGAAGCTCAGATCCTGGGGAAGCGGCAGGACTGGAGCTTTGACTTTTTGTTATAATGAACATGTGAATTCGGTTTGGCCCTGAACATCTCACTGGGATGCAACTTTTTGGGACAAGATTGAAAACAGAAATTGCAGAAGAAAAAAAAACAGAGCATAATTCCTCATGAACTTTAACTGAATGACATGTTTGCAAAATGTCTGGTATGATTTAAGCCAGTTTGAAATTGTCCATGAATGCAGCTCTGACACGAAACTGTGCAGCTGTAAAGAAAATATCTGCGATGAGTTCCTGACTTGAATCTCGTTGAAGGTTCCTGTGAGTCACGTGAGGGGACCTGCAAACATTTTGAGACATCTGCAACTTTTTCATGAATGAACTTGTGGTGAAATACCAGCTTCAGGAACCAAGACTTTTAAAAAACATAACTCATGGTCTAATGCAAAACAGAAGTTAGACGTTAAAACTCATAAATGAAGATGTTTAAACAAACTGTAAATGTCTTTGACAGTTAACGAGTCTGCCTGAAAGTGATCTCAGTGAACATGAAGCCAAAAGGCAGAAAATGGTTTGTTCTTCTATGAAACACAAACTTTCTTGATTTGTGACCTTTGGTTCTCGGTGGTTCTGACGTGATTTAAGACTCTGCAGCTTCTGACAGGACTAAAGCAAACGTTCCATCCCTCTCAGTAACGAAAGGCTCCATGTGTGTAGTTGTAGGATGACATCACTTCCTGTGCACACAGCATCAGGCGTGCAGGTCCATGCACGTCGGTGTGAGGCTGGTGCTCGCACACGTTTCTTTGTGCAAACAGAGGAAGACTGAGTGAGAGGGAGGATTTGGGAGGAACCGGAGTAGCCAACACAATGAAAAGCCACTTTGTCTTGTGTTTGCATTGCATGATGGGAACAAAGGCACCCACAAGTGGGGCTTAACATTCCAGGGTGGCTGCAGGAGAGAAAAGCAGCTGGCACGGAGGACGGGCCACGCCGTGGAGCTGCAGCCACTCCAACATGGGAACACCGGGTTTCTGGGGCCACTTGGAATGCATGAGAACCGGACTAGAGAGGAGCCGGGGCCACAGAGGGTCCAGGCCGCTGGCACAAAGAGGAGTGTGTGTGTGTGTGTGTGTGTGTGTGTGTGTGGGGGGGGGGGGTTACTATTTAACTTCTTTTTCACAGAGAAAAGAAAAATCAGCCACAAGTGAAACACACAAAGACACCACACTTTATATTTAATAATAAATCAACACTAGCAAACAAAATACTGTATGTCCATAACTCATATAGTTTTACAGATATTCAAGGATTCAAGTTTCTTTATTGTCATACATGTGGCAGAACAAAATTGTGTGCACAGGGTCCCAGTTGCAGCTAACAAAATTATAAAATGTAAAATAAAAACAGTAATAAGATCTAAGATATGAACTAAGAAAAACATTAACCAAATACACACTAAGCGCTAATAGTACAAAAACAATACATCAAACAGCAGCACGAACACGAGTCTGTGTGAGCAGATGAGCACGAATGAACACAGCAACATGAAACAGATCAGCAGCAACATGAAACAGATCAGCAGCAACATGAAACAGATCAGCAGCAACATGAAACAGATCAGCAGCAACATGAAACAGATCAGCAGCAACATGAAACAGATCAGCAGCAACATGAAACAGATCAGCAGCAACATGAAACAGATCAGCAGCAACATGAAACAGATCAGCAGCAACATGAAACAGATCAGCAGCAACATGAAACAGATCAGCAGCAACATGAAACAGATCAGCAGCAACATGAAACAGATCAGCAGCAACATGAAACAGATCAGCAGCAACATGAAACAGATCAGCAGCAACATGAAACAGATCAGCAGCAACATGAAACAGATCAGCAGCAACATGAAACAGATCAGCAGCAACATGAAACAGATCAGCAGCAACATGAAACAGATCAGCAGCAACATGAAACAGATCAGCAGCAACATGAAACAGATCAGCAGCAACATGAAACAGATCAGCAGCAACATGAAACAGATCAGCAGCAACATGAAACAGATCAGCAGCAACATGAAACAGATCAGCAGCAACATGAAACAGATCAGCAGCAACATGAAACAGATCAGCAGCAACATGAAACAGATCAGCAGCAACATGAAACAGATCAGCAGATCAGCAGCAACATGAAACAGATCAGCAGCAACATGAAACAGATCAGCAGCAACATGAAACAGATCAGCAGCAACATGAAACAGATCAGCAGCAACATGAAACAGATCAGCAGCAACATGAAACAGATCAGCAGCAACATGAAACAGATCAGCAGCAACATGAAACAGATCAGCAGCAACATGAAACAGATCAGCAGCAACATGAAACAGATCAGCAGCAACATGAAACAGATCAGCAGCAACATGAAACAGATCAGCAGCAACATGAAACAGATCAGCAGCAACATGAAACAGATCAGCAGCAACATGAAACAGATCAGCAGCAACATGAAACAGATCAGCAGCAACATGAAACAGATCAGCAGCAACATGAAACAGATCAGCAGCAACATGAAACAGATCAGCAGCAACATGAAACAGATCAGCAGCAACATGATGTGATATTTCACAGTGATTATTCTGGTTAGAAGATGTTCATGAGTCTAACAGCCTCAGGGTAGAAGCTGTTCCTCAGTCTAGTGGTTCTACACTTTATGCTCCTCAACCTCCTTCCTGAGGGGAGCGGGGCAATACAGGTAGTCCTCGGGTTACGACGTTTCGTTGTCACGACGCATCTCCCATTTACTATAAAAAGCCTTATTTCGAGTTACTCGGTTTTACGTCATAAACGTCGTGACGCAGCGGCGGAAGAATACTGTACTGTACTGTGAAGGGAAAACGGAATACAGGTACGGCGGATGGACCAAGGAGAACGGCGTCAACAGCATACTAGTAGGCCATTAACTCTTTTTGCCCTTCATTAGGGCTCCCAAATGTATGCGTTTTTTTTATAATTATGTAGGGTACTGTGTTAGTGCTTGGTAATACAGTACTGTACATGTATATGGTGCAGTATGTACGTATATTCTGACTTATGTCGAAAATCGGTTTACAATGCAGCGTAGGAACATATCTATGTCGCAAGTCGAGGACTACCTGTACATGTGTGTGCAGGGTGAGTGGGGTCCTTCATGATGCAGATGGCCCTCTTCCTGCATCTGGAGGTGTACAGGGAACCCTCGAGTTACGTCAGGGATCCGGACCTACGGGTGTGACTTAGGTCGATTCTGCCGTATCTCGCGGACCAAAAACACGTGCCTGTCGTAGGTCCGCATTTCTGATGTAGGTCGCGGCTATACCGCTAACGGAGCGCCGCACACACATTTAACGGCATGAGACTGAACAAGCGGACATCCTGGGCCATAAACATGCACAGAACTTTATTTACAAACACTTAGATAACACATTATACCACACATTCATCCATAAACACACAAAACCAGTACAGCATGTACAGGTACAGTACTGTAATGTTTTTTCAGCACAGACAAAGCATACAAAATACAAATCTCTTCCTGAACAGTTCTCAGCCATAATCTGCAAATGAGTTCAACCATGAAACATGAACACTTCTCTTTGAGCAGCAGCTGTTAACATCAAAATGCAGCAAATCAGCAGGAACTCCCATCCATTCATCCATCCATCCATCCAGCAGCAGCAGCAGCAGCACCAGCTTATTGACATGAATCAGCACCAAATCAGCCGAAAATCACATCCATCCGAAACATGTTGCAACCATCATGTTTTTGAAACCAGTGCAGTCCATGTGGTGTTTGTGTTTGTGTGCAGTCCATGTGCATGTGCATGAAAAGTCCATGAACTCTAAAAAAAGCTAGAAGCAGCAGAAAAAGGAAACAAGGAAACAAAATGTCCTTACTTTGACTGAAGTGTAGGTAGACACTGATGTTTTTCTCAAGTTCAAACCTGGATCAGATGGAACTGCTTAGCCAGTGCTCAACCATGAATGATGGGAGCATTTTAGGCCAGGTGTGGGCTCAGTGGTGTGGTCCTGATGTGAGCAGTTCTGTCCATCAGAACAGGTGTTTTTTTGTTTGTTTTTGCAGCAGTCATACATGCAGAAGGTGTTGACACAGGTGATGGATGGAGGCAGATGGAAGGACACCAGAGACAGGCAGGACTGATGTCCTGGACGACAGAGGCAGGACAGAGTGGACACACGTCCATCCATGAGGAAAGTCCACGATGTGAGCTGTGAAGAAATTACAACAACACAAAAATGAACATGTGCACTTACAGGTGGACCTGTGAAGACCTGAAAATGACAAACATCTTGTCCTAACCTGATTGGTGTGGTGCAATGATGGAGAGGTGCTAGAGGGAGAGAGGCAGGCAGGTAGGACAGAGTGGACACACGTCCAT
Organism: Garcialebias charrua; assembly: GCA_038048925.1. Taxonomy (NCBI): domain Eukaryota; kingdom Metazoa; phylum Chordata; class Actinopteri; order Cyprinodontiformes; family Rivulidae; genus Garcialebias; species Garcialebias charrua. The sequence continues at coordinate 21,790 of JBBPBX010001304.1, forward strand.
TTATGAGGAAAGTCCACGATGTGAGCTGTGAGCTGTGAAGAAATTACAACAACACAAAAATGAACATGTGCACTTACAGGTGGACCTGTGAAGACCTGAAAATGACAAACATCTTGTCCTAACCTGATTGGTGTGGTGCACATGTGTGGATGGACCAGGGGGGCGTGACGCTTTGGAGGCTGCCGAGAGAGAGGTGATGATTACAGTAGATGTAGCATAAAACAAAAACTACAGGAAAAAACATTGACATGTCTTTGCTGTACCTTTCCGACGATGCTGTGCTGGTATGTGAAGGTGGGCAGGTCAGTGATGGGATGGTGGAGCTGGTGGAGAGGAGGTGGAGGAGGAGGAGCAGCAGGCTGAACATAAGCAGATACAAATTGATTAACAGATGAAGTTACTGTGTGTAACATGACACAACTCAGAAAAATAAAAATAACAATTCATTACTGTACCTGGAGGGAGGGAGAGGGGAGGCGTCTTTTACTGGGGAGAGGGTGAGCTGTCCATGGACTCGTCCGGGCTTGCTGCAAGAGGACTGACTGGAGTTGGATCTTCTGGTGCACCAGCAGATCCTGGAGGAGCTGCAGAGACCTTTGTGACGAATTTCAACATGCTGCTCTGCACAGCCTCTTGCTTCTTCTCGTCCAGGATCTGCTGATAGCACACAAGCCCTCCCAAGATGACTCTTTGAGCCCTCTCAAACCTCTCCCCATCTTTGTCCTGCCTCTCTAACCGGGCCAAGCCGCTGTGGAAATCCTTGAAAGCCGGCTGAAGATCTTGGGTGGGTTAAGGTTGGCCTGCACCACTTCCTCAGCCGGGACGTGCCTGTCCAGTAGAACAAGGTCGTCCACAGACAGCTCCTCTCCTGTTGATCCCAGAAGCTCTTGGACATCATCCACGTCCATCTCGAGCTCCAGTGACCTGCCCATCCTCACAATGTCCTCAATGACATTGTCAACTTCCCTGGAATCGTGTACCTGTTGAACAAGCTGTGGACACAACTTCTTCCACACGCCGCTCAGGTTGTTCTGAGTCACACGATTCCAGGTGTGATCAATGTTCAGCACAGCATCGTGGATGTTGTATGTTCTCCAGAAGTCTTTGAGGCTGACACCTGGAGTCATTCCGGTTGCCTCCAAAGCGTTACGAATGACCCTCTGGAGATGGTACGCCTTAAACGTACTTATCACCCCCTGGTCCATCGGCTGGATCAGCGAGGTCGTGTTAGGAGGAAGCTACACCACCTGCACATTCGTGTGAATGTCGGTGAGATCAGGGGGGTGTCCTGGAGCGTTGTCCAACACCAGCAGGACTTTAAAGGGAATCTTTTGGGAATTGCAAAAACGCCGGACATCTGGCACAAAATGTAGCTTAAACCAATTTGAAAACACTTCCAGCGTTACCCAGGCCTTCCTATTTGATGCCCAATAGACTGGAAGCTTTTTTTATCAACATATTTGAAGGCTCTGGGGCTTTCAAATTGATAAATCAACAAGGGCTTGAGTTTGCAGTCCCCAGAAGCATTCCCCCCAAGCAGCAAGGTCAGGCGCTCCTTGCCAACTTTGTGACCTGCTGCTATTCGCTCGTCTCTGCTAATGTAGGTCCTGTTGGGCAAACGCTTCCAGAACAGGCCTGTCTCATCGACATTAAACACTTGCTGGGCAGTGTACCCGCCGTCCCTGATGACCTCAGCCAGTGTGTCAGGGAAGGCCTCAGCTGCTGCGTGGTCAGCACTTCCTGCCTCACCTGTTTGAATGCACACAAATAAAAGGAATTTAAAAAAAATCGGAAGTCATGGACTACCTGTAACAAACAAAAAAAGAGAGAAATTAAATGTTCAATGTACACAAACATGGCATGGTTAACCTGGTGTAACACTGTAATAAAAGGAATTAAAAAAAATATCGGAAGTCATGGACTACCTGTAACAAACAAAAAAAGAGAGAAATTAAATGCATAATGTACACAAACATGGCATGGTTAACCTGGTGTAACACTGTAATAAAAGGAATAAAAAAAAATAAACGGAAGTCATGGACTGCTGTAGCCTGGTTAAAACCACACCCTTGTCCTTCACTTCGCTTCAGACAATGGTCTGGACTTTCTCCATTGAAAAACGATTCTTGCTGGAGGCGTGGCCTCTGCCTGAGGAACAAAACCATTGGATCTTGTAAAAATTTTGAACAGGTAAAGCATTCTGCTCCCTCCCCCTCAGAGCTCTGCCGAACTTGACATCTGCTCCGCCTCCTGATGAATTTTCTCTCGCTGCCTGCATATTCTGTGTTTATAACGTTTGAAAAAAATAAATAAAACCACGTAGCGCTGGTCCAGAAGACCAGAAAATATGCAGGGACTCGGGCAGCAACGTAAAACCCTATTTTAATTCTCTCGTGACAACCTCATTTCCTTATTCTTTGCACCGCAGCGGCGCCGGAGAGAGAGGAGAAGGGAGCGATAACTTGACTTTTGGCCCAAAAAACAAAATAAAACTCCAGATAAGAGATTAAGAAGGGGAATTTAACACATTTGTGTCAAATATAAAACAGTGCATCGCTTTGAATGAGAACGCGGCTGCGCGCTGGGACAGGTGGCACTCAGCGGAGAGGAGGAGGAGGGAGAAGGGAGCGATAACTTGACTTTTGGCCCAAAAAACAAAAGAAAACTCCAGATAAGGGATTAAGAAGGGGAAATTAATAAATTTGTGTCACATATAAAACAGTCCTGCATCGCTTTGCATCGCTTTGAATGAGAACATGCCGCTGCTCGCTGACTGAGCGCTGGCAGAGCCTTTTATAGGGCTCTGCTCGCTGGGACAGGTGGGGGCGTGGGTTAGGGTCCAAAACTCCGCCCCTTCTGTTCTCTGATTGGTCCGGCCAAAAATCGGCCGGAGAAATCGCTGTTAATGGGAGAAATCCCAGACAGTGAAGGGAAATGAGAATTGAGCGGAGCTGTGCAGGAAGGCGAGGGCCAGGCTAGCCTGCCCTTAATTTGAAAACAAAATAATAGCACTTCCGGTCGTTTTGTTCCGGTTTCTGTCATTTCTGTTCACAGTTATTCAGTAGATCAACAGAGGGTTAACATAAATGTGTGTGTGTGTGTGTGTGTGTGTGTGTGTGTGTATGTGTGTGTGTGTGTGTGTGTGTGTGTGTGTGCGTGTGTGTGTCAGATCATCTGAACTTTTGACCAGTGTTTTGTCGCCCTCTGGTGGTCAGAAGTCCGAAAACAACCAAGTCTAAATCTCGCTTGAAACACAGATTGTTTTAATTCATTGTTTTATTATATTTAATCTGATTTAGATTACGCTTCTGTTAACCTTTTTGGAAGGAATTTTTAGGCTAAGTTTTCAACACTTTTAAGTTGTTTTCTAAAAGCGAGTTAAACCAATTTTCCAATCCTTTTTTAAATTACTGTATATCGTTGAAACTTTATGGCCAAAGCAGTCATGCAAAAAAAAAAAAAAGAAAAAAAGAAAAACACTCATAAGAAGTAAAGGCAGCAGTTAAATAAATAAAAATCCAAAGAGTGAGTGAGAGGCTGTGTAAGAAATATTTTCTCAGGTTGTTATTTGTGGACAGCCTGCTTCTCTTTTCTGCTGACAGGCTTCTTCTTCTTCGAGGATCAAAAAAAGTGAAATGGTAATGTCTGACCTTTGTGCCTCTTCTTTTTAAAGCAGCTGTTTGTCACCACTTCCTGTGTACTTGCACTGAACTGACACAAACACGAGGGCTGCAGGATGGATGCGTGGGTGCTGCTGTGTCACTGTCCTCGTGCAAAATGTGCAGCTGTTTCAAAAACAACAGAGCATGTCTTGAACGCATCACGACTGCATGTGCTTTAGCTTTAATTTGGGTGTCATCAACAGATGCGAAAAAGCAACTCATCCCCTGTGTGCTTTTTTTCTTTTGGTCACAATATGTTCACTTCCGGTGTGTAGTAAATGGTTTTATTTTTATTTTCTCCCTGTTTTGACTTATTTCTATTAAATCCCACTTCTCCCAGCAGGATTCCAGTGTCCAGGCTTTGTAGCTCTCTGTTTCTCATTTATGAGCTTCTGCAGAGCAGCTGTGTCAAGTCAGCCATGGTGAGCACCGCCCAAACCGGAAACTGAATTAACTCTTCAAACTAAAACGTTCACTGGCAGATTAATATGAAAATAAAAATCATAATTCATCATTGCTCACATCGAACATGTCCCGGTTGACTTGCAGCTTTTTAGAAATGCCAAGTTTTAGAAATCTCTCACATGTTTTTATGTTATATTACTTTCCCGTTTATAAATAAATATTTGTGAATTAACAAGCTTAAATGTCACATTAATTTATTTTTATGTGTTGCCAGCTAGTTTTTAGCTAGATAACTTAAAATTGTTTAGCTAGGACAAGCTATATAATAAATGCACAGTACTGTACAGTTACCATGAACTTAGTCTACCCTTACACAATTTTTAAAGATGAAGGAGTGAGTTGAATTGTCTCCCTCTTCCCTAGCAGGCTCCATTCACATAAAGAAAGCTAGCTCCCTTTATGTGAAAGGGAGACAATTCAACTCACTCCTTCATCTTTAAAAACTGTGTTAGGATAGGCTAAGTGCTTGGTAACTGTACAGTACTATAGATTTATTTATTTATTTAAATAAAAATAAATATACAGTGTATATATATATATATATATTTTTTGTATGTACTCCGACTCTGCTCACATATGATTGTACAGCCACACTTCCAGGCTGTCATATTGTTAAGTTTGCAGATGATACAGCTGTGGTGGGATGCATCACAGATAATGATGAATCCAGCTACAGACAGGAGGTGGAACATCTGGAGAGCTGGTGCAAAGAGAACAACCTTCACATGAATGTGAAGAAGACGAAGGAGATGATTGTGGACTTCAGAAGGAACAAACACACCCACACCCCACTGTATATAGGTGGATCTGCGGTGGAGGTGGTCTCCAGTTACAAGTACCTGGGTGTACACTTGAATGATAACCTCAGCTGGAGCAATAACACCACCAGCCTGATCAAGAAAGGTCATCAGAGACTCTACTTCCTCAGACGGCTGAGACGAGCCGGTCTGAGAAGCTCAGTCCTCACCTCGTTCTACAGGTGTGCAGTGGAGAGCGTCCTGTGCTCCAGCATCAACGTGTGGCATGGAGGCTGCACAGTTGCAGAGAGGAAAGCTCTACAAAGAGTGGTGAAGGCTGCACAGAAGTCTGTGGGAGTCAGTCTCCCCACCATCACAGACATCTACACCTCCAGATGCAGAAAAAGAGCCACCTGCATCATGAAAGACCTCACTCACCCAGCACACTCACTCTTTGCACCACTCCCCTCGGGACGGAGGTTGAGGAGCATCAAATGTAGAACCACTAGACTGAGGAACAGCTTCTACCCTGAGGCTGTCAGACTCATGAATAAATAAATAATAAGAATAAACACTGCAAAATGTCACATCATGCTGATACTGATCTGTTTCTTGTTGCTGCGTTCATCTGTGACCATCTGCTCATGTTCGTGCTGCTGTTTATAATGATGTTTTTCTACTACATTAGGGCTTAGTGTATTACTAGCTGATGTCTCTCTTAGTTAATCCTAGATGTTATTATTGTTTTTCTCTTGCATTTGTTGTTGGATGTAACTGGGACCCTGTGTACATAATCTCGTTTTCAACACATGTACTACATGCGGTGCAAATGACAATAAATTCTCTCTGACTCTGACTCTGACTCTGACT
>JBBPBX010001304.1:40763-62399 GCA_038048925.1 Garcialebias charrua
TAGCCTGGCCCTCGCCTTCCTGCACAGCTCCGCTCAATTCTCATTTCCCTTCACTGCACAGTCTGGGACTTGTCCCATAGACAAGGATATCTCCGGTAGGTTTTGACCGGACCAATCAGAGAACAGAAGGCGGAGTTTTGAACGACGTCGACTGACGTCGTCATTCAAAATGGCTGCCGCCACGAAGGAATTTTCAATAAAACAAGGTAAAAAACTATTATTTCTCTGCTGAGAAAAAATATATTTCATAGCTGACGTTATATCAGAAGTGTTCCTGAGCAATCAGAGAGCAGAAGGCGGAGTTTTGAACGATGTCGACTGACGTCGTCATTCAAAATGGCTGCCGCCACGAACGAATTTTCATCAAAACAAGGTAAAAAACTATTATTTCTCTGCTGAGAAAAAATATAGTTCATAGCTGACGTTATATCAGAAGTGTTCCTGAGCTTAACAGTTCCTAAATCAATTCACGAAATGGTCAAATCTGCTGGATATTAAATAGTTTCGGTTTGATATTTTCCAAACAGCCTCGGGTGCGCTACGAAAATAAATGATAAAAAATCGAATTTTATCTCAAATGTTTCATCTAGGCCAACAGTCAGTAAATTAAAGACATATAATTACACACTGGTGGCAGAAAAAATATCCACCGAGTGGTTTCTGAGCAATTTATCTGATAGCCTGGACCTCGCCAGGCTAAACTAACAAAACTCTGCCTCCTGTTCTCTGATTGGTCCATTCAAAAATCTCCAGGAGAAATCGTTGTCTATGGCAGAGATGCCAGACCCTAGTCCAAAGCGAAGTGAAGGACAAGGGTCTGGTTTAAACCAGGCTAGCGTCATCACTGACCACCCAGAAATTTGGGCCGGTGTTGTGCCAAAAATCGATTGGCTGCCAAATTACAGCAGCGGGAGCGTGCACGGGAAGACTTTAAAAATAATTTAACAAGATTTATGCTTAAAAACAATTATTTGTTTGCTCAACATTATAGTAAAGGTGTGTCTCAGTTGAACTTTTCCTTAAAGCTGCACTATGTAACTTTGTAGTGCAGTCTGTAACTTTTCTAACAATATATTTTTAACATATTTCTTCACTCTGTCACTATCTACTGACAGACTGATGTTAGACAAAGTAATCTCTGAAAAAAACTATAGTCCCCTTGCTTCTCTATCAGCATTTATAAAAACACTAAAAACACAGAGTGACCCGCCGTTAACCAGCCAATAAAAACAGAGTTTGTAACCAGCCAATAAAAACAGAGCTTGAATTTGAATTTCAGCAGAGCAAGGGGGCAGAGCCATATATGGCTCTGAGGGGGAGGGATCAGAATGCTTTGCCTGTTGAAAATATTTCTAAGTTCTGTGCTCTACAGAAAGTTACACAGCACCTTTAATAAATGTATTTCGCCTGGGCAGTGCGGCGAAATGTGTTGTGGTTGAGGGCCCTCTAGTGGCTGAAAATGGTAGTGTTCAATTTTTCCATGTCAGAATGAATGAACTCGTCAGATCTCAGCCAAAAATTGGTTTATAAATATGGGGAAAAAACATAAATAAGTCTCTTTGTTGTATAAGTCACAGGGCATGCTAATTTATGCAAAAAGGTGGGACTTATACGGTGAAAAGTATGGTACCTTTTTTCTCCCAAGTTCTACATAAATTAAAAATAACAAGCTTTGCATTGCTTTTTGACTTAAATTCTCATTACAGACCCTGTCTGCACAGTGAAATGAATGTCATTCTAGTAGATTTCAGGGCATTTCAAAGAGTTATGGACCAGGTTTGGTTGTTGTAGACAAGAACATTACAAATATATGATCTTAGGAAGGCACTAATTAATCTACAGGTGATGGCATGTCATGTCTTCAGTGTGCACGTTTGAGAAAGTCTTAAAGAAAACACGTCAGAACTTTCCTACTACTGTAGTCAGGGTTTCTGTCAAAGATTATAAACTGTGAATATCTTACCTGGTGTAGATAGCTCTCAGTATGATCTCCAGTGTCCTACTTTGTAGATTAGTTCCCTTAGTAGAGCGTTCATCTGTTTTTTTTATTTTTGCTTTGTCGACGGAAGAGGGTGAGAGAAGCAGAGCGCTACGTCAGTAGCATTTTTGCTAGCGCGTCTTTATTGTGCGCCACTAGTTTAGCGCTATGTCAGTGACGACAGTTGGGGGAGGGAGTGAAGGACATTCTGTAGGCAGGGGGCTCTGTTCTGTTGACAGGGCAGAGCGCTCTCCTTGTTTAATAGTAGAGGAAACACTGGTCTCAGTTTTAGATAAGAGGTTCATTCTGATCAGACTGATGAGCCCATGGCTAGTCTGAGCAGAGAGATCAAAGTAATCTACTACCATTTTAAAAAGTTTTGCATCTCCCTTGCTATTGCAGAACTTGAGTATTTATGCTACAATCTGTTCGATTCTTGAATTATTTCTAAGCACAGATAGCAGCAGCAGCTGTCTGTAGCACTTCCAGTGCACTTTGAGCAGGAGTATCATAACATTTCTCAGAATAATGGTCTAATCAAAATGTTTTGTTCATCTTTTAATAATAATAATAATAATAATGAATTCAATTTATAACGCACTTTTCATTAATGGCTAATTTTCTAATGGTTGCAGCTTTTGTGGTACAATAATAATAATAATCCAGCTACACCTCATTTGGAGCCTTTAGGAAGCGCGTCGTTATTCTTGTGTTTGTGCTTCTTTTAATCAGAAACATGTTTCTTCACTACTCCATTTTAGCTTCTTAATATCTTAAACATGTGTGTTATCTTTGCTACTCCGGACTCTCTCCTCTTAAAGACCGAGTAAAGTAAAATTAAATGTGTGTTTTGAGTTTGTCACACGGCATAAATATGTGTTATTAATCACCCATATAAATCTGACTGATTAAAAACATTGTTTACCTTATAAAATTAAGTCTCAAAAATAATGAAAAAACATAATTGTGCCCTGGTCTGAAACGCTGGGGGCGTGTCAGCGCGTGGGCGTGGTTTCAGCGCAGTGTGTGGAGAGGCAGACAGGTGCAGCAGAGATCCAGTAAACCTGCTCTGTTTTTATCTGAGTTCTGGCTGTAACAGCAGCTCCTTTTTCCAAGAGTTACGCTGTTTTTAGTGCACAAACAACTCTGGTTTTGTTTTTAAAGTTGAGGACACAACTATAATTCATAACTCCGCTGTTATGTGTTTAATAATAAGCACTATATTATTGTTCTTCTGATGAACTTCCTTTTATTGATCACCTGATTTCATTTAATGTTAATCTTAAATTTTCCTCAGAGAAACCTCAACGCACTTGTTCCTTCCGTAATATCAAGAATATCAACCATGACATTCTTTTATCTCATTAATAATACCTTCTTCACCTTCAATTTTTCTAACCCAGATGATCTTGTCACATTCTACAACAACAGCCTCACCAACATCCTTAACTCTGTTGCTCCTTTGAAAACACGGACTGTTTCCTTCTCCAACTCTGCACCCTGGTTCACTCCAGCACTCCGCTCCCTGAAAACCATGGTCAGCGGCTAGAACGTCTCTAAAAAAATCCGGTCTCACAATTCACAAGGAACTTTATGCAAACCACATCATCCATTACAAGAACAGTGTTTCTCAAGCCAAATCCAGCTACAGTACTTCTCTGACGTCATCAGTTCCAATGTTGGTAATTCAAAAACATTGTTCTCTCTCCTTCACTGTTCTGTCTCATCTCCTAACTCTCTACCCTTTCACATGGTTTCCACAGAATTTTGCAACTCACTTGTGTCATATTTCAATGAAAAGATTATTTCAATTCATAAACACCTTGGACCAAATACTGCCCCCAGGATCTATGTTGAACTCTCCCATCCCTCCCTCCCTTTCTCTGTCTTCTCCCTCCCCTCTGCTAATGACATTGATGACATTATCAGCAAGTCTAAGTACTCATCCTGTCAACTTGACCCATTTCCTACAGTTCTAGTTAAATCCTGTCTCCCGTCTCTGCTCCCTATCATCACTAACATCATCCACTCCTCCCTAACCTCTGGCATTGTTCCCACAGCCTTCAAATCTGCTGCCATCACCCCCATCATCAAGAAACCAGGTCTTGACTTTACCAACTCTTCATCCGATCTCAAATCTGCCCTTTATTTCCAAGGTTCTTGAAAAAGTTATTTCTAGTCAACTTCACTCTCACCTGTCCAACAATAACATTTATGAAGAGTTTCAATCCGGTTTTCGCCCCCACCATAGCACCGTCCATCCTCATTCTACTTGATTTAAGTTCTGCCTTCGACACCATCTGTCATTCTATCCTCCTCAACAGACTAACCTCCATTGGCATCTCAGGTACTCCGTTAGACTGGTTCAACTCTTATCTCTCCGACCGTTCTCAATTCATTCAGATTAAATCCTTCTGTTCCCAGTCTTCTCCCGTCTCCACGGGGGTCCCCCAAGGCTCTGTCCTCGGACCCCTCCTCTTCATCATTTACCTCCTTCCTCTAGGTCACATCTTCCGGAAATACGACGTCCATTTCCACTGCTATACTGATGACACACAGCTCTACTTGTCAACAAAACCAAACTCCACCCACCCACCCTCCATCCTCACCGACTGTCTCAATGAACTAAATCACTGGTTTTCTAACAATTTCCTTCAACTAAACATCAACAAAACAGAAGTCATTTTCGTCGGTACCAAAAACTCTATTTCAAAATCAGAACATCTTCTCGTCTCCCTTAACAACACTCTGCTATCCCCCCTCACCTCAGGTCAAGAGTCTCGGTGTCATCCTCGACACCACTCTCTCCTTCACCTCACACATCAACAATGTTACTCGGTCTGCCTATTTCCACCTCCATAATATTAACCGTCTCCATCCTTCTCTCACGCCCCGCTCCACAGCCAACCTTGTGCACAGTCTTGTGACTTCCCGTATTGATTACTGCAACTCTCTTCTCTATGGCTTACCTAACAAATCGCTCCACCAAGCTACAGATGGTCCAGAACTCAGCTGCCCATATCATCACTCAAACTTCCTCCTATAACCACATCACTCCTGTCCTGCAGCAGCTCCACTGGCTCCCGGTTAAATCACGCATTGTCTTCAAAATTCTACTTCTCACGTTCAAAGCTATCCACAACCTTGCCCCTCCTTACCTATCTGACCTCCTACAAATCTCCATCCCATCACGCTCTCTCAGATCCTCCTCTTCGCTACATCTCCATGTACCCTCTGCCCGCCTCTCCACCATGGGGAGCAGGGCCTTCACCTGCTCTGCCCCTCACCTCTGGAACGCTCTACCGCCAGACCTTCGAAACACCACCTCCCTTTCTCTGTTCAAGACTGCTCTGAAAACACATCTCTTTAGACTAGCTTATCATTAACTTTACTAAATGTATTTTATATTATTTTGTATTTTATATTCTTTATTTATTTTATATTTCAATTTGTCTTGCTGTAAAGTGTCCTTGGGTGTCCTGAAAGGCGTTTTTAAATAAAATGATTATTATTATCTATGTTTTACTGAAGCTGCTTCTTATCCCTTTGTGTCGGCAAAGAATGTCCCTCCCCCTCAACCACCGACTCTTTTCCTCTCATTTCTACAGTCATAGTTCCTTCTTTTTTTCTTTTTCTTTTTTTAAACAGCAGGCTGCTGTGTTTTTCAAGCAACACGTTGAAACTCACTAAAAGCTCTCATGTAAAGACACCGTGTGAAATCAAAGCTGGAGCCACAAAATAAAAAACATTTCCCTTTGAAAGATGGGAAAATCTGGACTCTGTCACAAGTCGTTCAGGGTAAGGATTTGGGTAGGCCGTCAGTGCAAGAGCGCATAGCTGCAGACAATAACGTAGAGGGATGCCAAAATGTTTGAGGGACGGAGCAGGACCAGAGCTCAGCGTCTCCAGATAAGGACTGCAGGGCGTGGTGGCTTCAGAAGACACTTGAGAAGCAGACAGATGGGCTGTGGTGTGGAGGGTCCCTTTTTCCTGCTTCTCATTCCAGATTTCACCTTTAACATCATTCTGTAGCTGCATTTCATATTTTTGTGGTTTTGAATTTGTCAGATTATTTGTTTTTTACCTGTTATTCTCAAAAATAGTGGGTCATGGTCCCCCCCTCATGTTTTGTACATGTAAACAGTGCAGGCAGAGCTGCTGATTAGCTGTCATATGCCGTGAGTTGGACTTGTTTGTGTGGTACGCAAACAGCGTTGCCATGACGATCAGACCAGACGGAGATCCACTCCCTGGAGCTGGTAGATGTGAGGTCGCATGGAGAGAGGAGAGTTAATGGAGGGAAAAGTATTAAGTTGTGGTGCCGCCTGAAGTTGGAGCCATAATGGTTGAGGAGGAAGCGTCAGTTTTGCTGGTGGATCTACGCAAATTGAAACAATCTGCAAACTTTTTACAGAGTGCACTGTGACGTGTAAACATTAAGAGATTAAAAGATGCTTTCGATTGAAAGACAAAGAAACAACGTTAACCGAAGATGGAAGTGTGTAGTCCTGGATATAGTGCTGTTGGAATCACAGGAATGTTGGAATCACTGTCTGCCCGCTGACAAAATGAAGTTTGGAAGATTTTAAGGATACATTGAAACGCCACACCTCATTCGCATTAGAACATTTTTAAACAAAATTGAGGAATGCCAGGATCATGAACATCATTTTCAAAAATGTTTAAGCGATGATTAAAAGTAGAGCCCGACTGATGTGGAAATTTTTGGCTATTGCGATACCAACACTGGGAGGAGACTAATGCCGATAACTGATGTACTGGCTAAAAAATTTAAACGTTGTCCACCTCCAAGAATCTAAATACAGTAAACGGCTACTTTTCAACCTGTTTTTAACACTTGAAGTCTTGATACAGTCTGCCTAACGTGCGTTCACGTTTTCTATCCTCCACTATTCACCATAAAGTTATCAAGTCTGTTACAAAAATATTAATTAAACAAAGAAACCCCCTTCCCTGTTTATTGTTTAAACGGTCAGTCATGTATGGTGAAGGCCCGAAGTAAAGATTTCAGACAAACAGATGCATTTCATTGAGGACGACAAAGATAGTGTTACCAACACTGATATATTTTACCGCTATGTTAGATTTATTGTTCTGGATAAAGTTTTATAAGGCAATAGCCCATGCTAGGTTACCTAAATGTTAGCTTGCTAACTTGAGAGGCACTTAGCTAATGACAAGCGGGTTGGGAGATAGAAGATAATTTATTGTTGATTTTTTAAATTTTACTGATGATTTACAATAAACTTACCATGATGCTCTGTTCATCAAAATACTTACACAGTATTGCTCGCTGCTTCGGCTGTGCTGAAAGTGAAAATTAAAATGAATGACCTTGACTTGATAGTAGTCCGCATGCGCTCTCTGCTGGATACATTGTACAATTACGCCTTTTGCTATGAAGGGAACGGTTTGTTCCCAGTGTTTATACTGGCACATAATAGAACAGATATCACTGATAATGATATGTCCCCAAATAGGGGGGAAAATTTCTTTGTCTGGCGATTCGATTCAATTCTGATTTTTGGTGTCATCATTCCGATTCAGAATCTATTTTTGATTCAGAAACTATTTTTGATTCAGAAACGATTTTTTTATTTGAATGGTCATAAATTTTGTTTAAATTATGTAATGGGCAAGACAATAGATTAAACAAATAGAACATTTATTTAAAACAATAATTTTAGGTTCTTTACTGTGTCAAATCTTTTTGCATCATTTTATATTTATAAATATAAAATATTATGAGCTGTTAGCTCAGCTGCCTGGCTTTTCTAAAATAAAATAAAAAATCTAGGAATAAATAATTCATCCATCCATCATCCATCATCTTTACCCACTTCTTCCTTTACGGGTCGTGGGGGTCACTGGTGCCCATGTCCAGCCATCACTGCGTGAGAGGCAGGGGACACCTGGACAAGTCTCCAGTCCATCACAGACAAATAATTCAAAACCATATTGCACTAGCATTTGCTCTATTTTCAAAACTTAACCTAATATGAAATAGTCATTTTGGTAAAGCTTTAACAAAATTTCAAAACCTGTGCAAATCTGCATAAAAACACTTCTGAACTGTAATTTCTAAACCATCTACATTGTAAAATTTAGAACTGTCTCCAGGCGATGTGTCTCATCTGGCCTCTCTTCAACCTGTGAAAAAGAAAAATACATTAAGTTTTTTTGTATAATATGAGAGAAAACAGGAACCCTTTGAGCTGCAGCTGGTAGCATTAATCAGAGCTTCTTCCACTTTATTATTTGTTTCATGGTGGAGTGGTGACGCTGCTTTATCACTAAAAAAAAGCTACGTGAAGGAATGACATACTTTGGGTCCAGCGTATTAAAAATAATCCTAAACCCCTCACCTTCCACTGAGCTGTCTGCTCATAAATCTGTGTGGTATAGCAGGAAATGGAGAGGGAAATATTCACAACCCTTGGGGAATTAGCCGGAAGTTTGTTCGGTGGTCTGCTGCTTTCGCTTTTCATCTTCCTTCCGCGCATTTGTCGTATTTTCAAAATACTGTACCGCAGTTTTATTTCTTGCAAACAACCGTGCTGTTGTTGAGCTGTCTTCCCCCGAACATTGTAGGGTCTGAAATGACTTTACACTGAGTTTTAACGACGAAGGAGCGGGGTTGAATCATGCCGTCCTCCGCTCCATGCTAGCGGACTCCATTCAAATAACGCTAACTATCTTGCTGTACGGTGGCCTACAAGGCCAAATTCTACGGTGACGGGTGGACACGTAATGATGCTGTACGCTCGGGAGTAGGAGCGGGAAAAAAACTTAACGCGTTTTTAAATTGGTTTATGAGCATTTAGAATCGATAGAATTACCAGGACTAAGAATCTAGATTCTTTAATTTAAAAAAAATTCTGCACCCCATCCCCAAACGACTGTATCGGCCTAAAGTATCGGCCCTACTGATACTGTATATCGGTATTTGAACGATTAAACCACTTACTCTTTGAGGAAGTGGCTTTAGTCCTCAGATATGAAAGAGTATTTATTGTCAATTATCAGTTTGTGTTCTTTTTCACATATCTAACTGTATTATTGTTTATTTTTTTAATAAACAATGGAAACAAGTTTCTTTGTTACTGTTATTTCTGTGAAATTGCGAGCTCGTACTGTTGGTTCTGAAGAAGTGTGGTCACATTTTGTTTCTATTTCTGAAGACTGACAGGGGGCTCTTTTATTCAAGCAAAGCACGGTTTCTTTTTGTCTAATCTGTATTTTGACAAAGCTCTGTCCCAAAAAAACAAATGTCTCAAAAACTAGTTCAGTTTTTAATAGACACAAATTTTTCTTTCTCCAAAAAAGGGGGTGGCATTATGATATAACTCTTTATTGTCTGTAGTGAAGTGCTTTTTTTTTTTGTCATTCAGATTAAGATGACTTAGTTATATTTGTGTAAAATCCAGTAAATTAGAAAAAAAAAACTGTAATGGGGCAACACGCTTCAGTGTCAAGCTCTGCTACAAGTTGTTTCTCCGTTAACGTTCGTTACTTCACTTCACGTCAGCCTTTCAGGAACTGAGCTCAGCTCTTTTTCAAAACGACGACCGTGCATTTTTTAGGATCATCCAGCAACGGTTTTAACATGTCACGAGTCCCGTGTGTTGAGAAATTTGACCCGCTCCCCCCCCCAAAAAAAAGACATTCATCTGAGGTGAACTTAAAAACATTTGCTGTTTGATTACAGCAAAAGATGTTTATGTGCAAGTGTGTACTCATTGTCTGCATCTGTATGTGTGTGATCTGTCTAATGTTGTGTGTGGCAGGAAGTGGGCGTGGCACCCCAACTCCTAAAGTTGTTTAAGAGGAAGCAGCATTCATAATCGGATCACACTTTTCCTGTGTCCTTGACTGTTTAGGCTTTTTTTTTTTTTTACTAGGACACTTCTACGGTACAACCTTTTTTGGAAACCAAGCAGTCTGTTGAGTATAAACATGAGGGCTGATTGAAACAGGAACAGACGACTTTGATTTGAGAGAAAAACAAATCAACTTGAGCTCTTTCTGTCAAGAAAACAATCCTTTATGCTTTAAATGCTGTCTAAAGCATTCAGATTAGGAAGCTTTAAAAAAGTTTGATGAGCCCTTTATTTAAAAAAAATAATAATAATTGCAGAATTATAATTTTTACTGGAAAATGTGCAGCTACAGGTCAAGATGTAATTAAAAGTGCAGCCATTTCTTTTTTCAAGACATGAGTCTTCTCAACTGATTGAAACTGCAAATAAGGCTGCTTAAACCTTGTGCTTAAATAACTACAGTGTTGCTGAATTTGTCAAACGGACAAGAAATAAAACTTTGAACGAGTGACCACTAATATTCCAAGACCATCACAGTTAAGTGATTTCTGTCCCATTGCACTGGTATTTCTGGTGATTAAGAACTTTGAGCATATATAGTAATTTAAAAAAGTAATTCTGTCAAACACAGCATCTTCTAGACCCCTACAGTTTGCATATCAGCCCTCTAGAGGAGTGGAAGATGCCGTTCTGATTATGCTGCACCTACTCTAGTCCCAACTTGAAAGACAAAAGTCCGTGCAAAAATTGTAATTGAGAATTTCTCCTCAGCTTATAATACCATTCTGCCAGTGGTTTTAACAGAGATTTTAACAAAAGAGTTTTTCATCACACATAGCTTGGGTTTATGGATTACAGACTTTTTAACAGGTTGGGTCCAGGGTGGGTTCATCACTCTCTGACAAAACAACCACCAGCACTGGCACTCCTCAAGGCTGTGTTTTATCTTCATGGTTATTTATTCTGTACACAAACTCCTGCAGAAGTACTTTCCCAAATAGACACTTAATTAAATATGCTGATGGCACGGCCCTGGTAAGCCTCTTAGGGTGCATTCACACCAGCCCTGTTGTCCCGAACTCTAGCACGTTTGCTTAGGAAGTCCGGTTCGTTTTGGGAGGTGTGAAAGTGCCTTTGAACTCTGTCGTGGAACGAACAGGCGAACTCTGGCCTGCCTAAAATCCTAGGTCTCGGTCCAGTAGAAGAAAACTTGAGCGCGGTTCGAGTACGGTGTGAATACAAGCAGACAGGGCGCCGCACCGAACAGGAAGTGGACTACAGCGCAGGGCAAACAAACATGCATTTCTCTTTCCTCATATGGAGCCGTCAGCTTGCCTTGTGTGAAGAACATTTTCCATGGTCTTCTGCCTCATCTTCCACTCCGGCTGAGTCCATTGTTGAAAAATGAAGAAAATTGAACTCCCAAAACTGCTAAAACTTAACGCCACTCCGTTTTTGTTTTATATTTTCAGAAGAAGAAGAAGAATTGTCTTCTTCAGAGGTTTTTGTGTTGTTTCTTTCTGTAGTTTTGGTGCAGCGCCACCACAGGCAAGTGCGGGAACAGGTTGGTTCGAACAGGTTGGCTCGACTGCACAGTGCAGTGTGAATGCAAACTGCACCAGCTCAAATATAAACAAATTGTTGTGAATATTGGTCCCCAATCGAACCAAGTCTACCCGACCATCTGGTGTGAAAACGACCTTAAACAACAAGGAACTGGAGCACGGACCATTTCTAGACTTCTTCATTAATTGGTGCAAGAAATCTTAATTCTGAACACGATAAAAACTAAAGAAATGACTACTGACTTCAGGAAGCTTCAGTCATTCTCTCCAACCACCATCGATGGAGAGCAGATTGAAACTGTCTCGTGCTAGAAGTTCCTGGGCGTGGTTCTGGACTGTCACTTAAAGTGGGACTTGTGGGTTGAGCTTATTAGCACCAAGGTTCAGCAGAGACTGTATTTTTTTTAAAGAAACTGTGGTCTTTTAGAGTGAATAACTCAATGCTTTTAATGTTTGTTTTTTGCTTTTATTGAGGGTGCTTTAACTTTTTGTGACATCTGTTGGTTTGGCTATGCTACAGAGGCTCAGACTAAATCCTTGAAAAGTATAAGCAGAGCCAGCAAATTGTTAGGGACCACTCTGCCGAGTATGGACAAAATATACATGGATAGAGTCATGATGGAGGAAACAAGATTATAGCAGACAATACGCATCCCCTAAGAGCTTCTTTGAGTTGCTTCCTTCAGGGCAAAGGTACTGCCTTCCTTTATTCTTAAGAAACTGGAAAAAAGTTTATTTCATACCATAAGTGATTAAATCATTAAACAGTAAAAAGGTATCGTAAATTACTGAGCTCAAACTTCTTTGCCATAATGATGGATGTTAATGCCATGTTTGTGTATGTATGTCTTTTTTGTAAATGCCTGCTGACAATGCTGCAAACCAATTTCCCTGCGGGGACAAATAATGCTATCTATCCATAAATCAGAAATGCTCATTCCTTCATACAGTTTCTTTATCAAAGCTCTACTGGAACCAAATTTAGCCTCCGGTTTCTGTGACTGAAAGAAAAAAAGATGTTGTGTTCCATTTACTGGTATCTCTGACATTGGGCGTGGGAAAATCTCACCAAATACCGGTAGTTGGAAAGCTAGTCTGACTTGTGTATTAGTCATGTAAGCAGATGGCATTTCTCTGCATCTTAATTGTTTAAAACGTACAGGCCTGGATGTACCGTACTTCAGATGACCGAGTGACACTGGCAGAAGCGTAAATAAACCGAGGTGGTGGTTACAGGAATCTTTTACTTTTCAAGTTAAATGTTTGGCTTTGAGTGGCTTTCCTGTTGACTTTTCTCAACTTGAACTTGGAAAATCTGACTTTCGAGTTCATAAGAATGCACCAATTAATACTCAAAACATCCTTAGTTCCTGAAAACAGTATCTATGGTCACGTCATACTTTAGGTTACAACAGAATACTTCTGCTTGACTGGACCTTCACTTTGTGACTTGTGGTGTTTGGATGTTGGAGAAAAAAAATTGTTTTCAGGAAGACCAGAACAAATGAACTCTATAAATGACTTGTGCACTTTGTTAGGGTCACATGTCATTATAATGTCTTTTCTGTGTGGAAGACTGAAATATTACCATATTTATTCATCTAATGCTGTATTTAAACTTATGACCAATTTGTGTTCAGCTCCTTGATTACAAGGGCTAGTTTTACAAGGTTGTAACAATTGGGGGCTCGTCCGGGATCAATGTTATATCAATTGGGGGCTTGTCTGGGATTGGGGTGTAACAATTAGGGGCTTGTCTGAAACAGAGATTGTAACACTAGAAAGAAATGGCTTTTCATTTTATTAATAGGCTTTAATTTATGGAATAAGGTAAGAAATGACTAGACTGAATGGCAGGTGTATTTTATGCATTTTATAATAGAGTTTATTATTGTGAAAACCTCAAATAAAATTGTATGGGTTTCCATAATGCTGGAGTTGTGATGGATGCATCACTGTTGAACTGTATGACCAGACTCATTATTTATTGTTCACCTCACTGAACAATCACCCATGGAAGCCTCGACTGAGCTGTGCGAGAACTTCCAACATTTCTTTTTAGATAAAATCGCAACCACCAGGGCTCTCATTTCTCCTCCATCTCACGATCCATCCATCCCACCTCAATCTGTTGCTGTTTGTGACCATTTTGAACCAGTCTCTCTGTCCTCTCTAGAGCAGGTCATGTGCAACCTGAAACCATCTGGCTCCCCCTTCGATGTGGTCCCCCCTCGGCTCCTAAAGGAGGTTTTTCACACTCTAGGTCCCTCCATTCTCTCGATTGTAAATAGCAGTCTATCCTCGGGTGTGGTGCCAAAATCATTAAAACATGCTGCTGTTCAACCCCTCCTGAAAAAACCAAACCTCGACCCGTCAGTATTATCCAACTTCAGGCCTGTCTCCAGACTCCCATTTGTTTCTAAACTTCTAGAGAAAATAGTTGAGTCCCAACTAAAGTGCTTCCTGGAGGATCACGCTATCCCCGAGCTATTCCAGTCTGGCTTCAAATCCCTCCACAGCACTGAGACTGCCCTACTGAAGGTTTTTAACGACATCTTCCTATCCACAGATACTGGTGACTCTGTGCTGCTTGTCCTATTGGACCTCACATCCGCTTTCGACACCATCGACCATGAGATCCTCATTGCTAGGTTGGAGCAGTGGGTGGGCATCTCAGGATCAGCCCTAAACTGGTTCAGATCCTACCTCTCTGACAGATCCTTTTGTGTTTCCATCAACGATTTTACTTCTGCAGTGGCGGCTCTTAAATGGGGGGTTCCGCAGGGGTCCATCCTGGGTCCTCTCTTGTTCTCCTTATACCTGCTGCCACTCGGTGCTATTTTCCGGAAACACAATATACCCTTCCACTTCTACGCTGATGACTGTCAAATTTACTTCCCCCTAAGACAAAATGGTACAGGCTCTATTCAACCTCTGCTCGACTGCCTGGCTGACATCAGGGACTGGATGGCTTTAAATTTCTTAAGCTTCAACGATAAGAAGTCGGAAGCCATATTGTTCCTTCCCAATGACACAACCTCAAACCACTGCATTGACCTGTCTGCTCTACCCCTGTCCGAAAAACAAAAAGTCACAAATCTGGGAGTGATAATGGATCCTTCCATGAAACTCAACAGTCATGTAAACATGATTGTCAAATCCTGTTTTTTCCAGCTGAGGCGTCTGTCTAAGCTGAAGCCCATATTATCAAAAAACAACCTGGAGACAGTGATTCACGCATTCATTACATCTAGGCTGGATTACTGCAATTCCCTTCTGCTTGGCGTCAGTCAAGCCACCATTGCACGATTACAACTGGTTCAGAACGCAGCTGCCCGATTTTTAACCAGCACACGCAAAAGAGAGCACATTACACCAGTCTTGGCCTCCCTTCACTGGCTACCGGTTCATCTTCGAATCCAATTCAAAATTCTCATGTATGTCTACAAATCGCTGAACAGTCTCGCCCCCGCCTATCTCTCGGATCTGATACACCCATATGTCCCTCCACGTGCTTTGAGGTCAGAGGATCAGGTACTCTTAATAGTTCCAGAAACTCGCCTTAAGCGCAGGGGTGACAGGGCTTTCTCTGTAGCAGGCCCAAGACTCTGGAACGAGTTACCGCTGCTCATCAAACAGGCCCCCTCCCTCTCGGTTTTCAAATCCCGGTTAAAAACTCACTACTACTCCATCGCTTTCAATGCCAGCTGATTTGTATTGGATCGTTTTATTTATGATCTGCAATGTTTTTATGTTTTTCGTGTTGTACCTCATTGTCTGTGTTGCCTGTTGCGTGTTTGTTTGTCCAGCACTTTGTGTGGACTTGTTCCTGTTTAAAGTGCTTTATAAATAAAATGGTATGGTATGGTATGGTATTGTTCTTATTGGATTTAAGTTTTCTAGCAGCTTTCTCTTTGACTCCCTGAAATTTACCAAAGTAAAACCTGCCATTTGTCTCAGGTGGGAGATCGCGTTATCTCAATGAACCGCTGCGAGATGTGGCAGGAACTGGTCGTCGTACCTGCCAAGCGCACCTACCCCATGCCTGAAGAAATGAGTTTTGAGGAAGCTGCCGCGCTCCCCGTCAACTACATGACGGCGTACATGATGTTGTTCGAGATGGCTAACCTCCGGCCGGGGAAAAGTGTTCTTGTTCACATGGCTGCAGGTAAGAAACAGACTGAAAACATTTACTGTATTCTTACTTTTCGACCTAATCTCTGTCATTTAAGGTTTCTAAGGAAATAAAATTCTTATAAGTAATATTAATAATGTTAATCAGAGACGTCTATGGTATTGAGGCACAGAAAATATGTCACTCAATGAAATAATTGTTTAGCATTAGGAGCATTTCCTCTAGTCTGAGCCACTTTTAGTTCAGGTCTTTATAATCAGTTCCCTGAATTCAGCTGTTTCTAAACTATCCGGCAGAAGACACGGGTCAGCTGTGTTTACTTTGGTCTCATAACATTTTATTCATGAAATGTCAAACCAGATCCTTATCAAATCTGGTTGCTTTGGCAACGCTTGGCATTTTAAAGTAAATTCCACCAGAAGGTTGCAGATGTCTGGGAGTTCAAAGCAACTCCTCACTAATAATAGTACCGGTAAGCACTGCTGTATCTTTAACTTATTAACCTTTGCAAATTATGCACAGCAACATGATTCAAAATTGTTTTTTGGGGACAAAATAAAATCCACAATTGGATAAATTATTCCAAAGACCCCATTTGTTTGTGAGAAAAATTTATATTTTTACAAAACTACAGTGAAGATAAAAAAAATAACTATTTATACTGGATCAGTGTTGACAGCAGAAATGATGATGTAGTGGATTTTGTACATGCTATCACTCTGTGCTCAAAAACACAAATTTAAAGCTGCTTTTACCACTCTCCCACCCCGTGTCTGTTATTAGCTTAATTTGGTCGCTGCCAAACAATTTTTGTGCCATCATGGTTAACAAATGAGAGCGAAACTAAAGATTATATAAAAATATAAGATGAAGAATTGTTAGCCAAGCCAAGAATTTTCTTTCTCTTTTTGTATTTTAATATGCAGTTAATGTGGACTTTGGTACAAGGTGGGTTTTAAGGTGTTTGTTGGAATAACGTAGACAAGGGGTATTCAACTGGGGGCCGGTGGGCCACAACCGGCCCACAGGGTACGCTTACCGGGTAGTCTGGCCTTTCTACGAGTTCCTTTAAAATAAAACAATTTTTTAAACTGATATTTATTTAAATGTTAACTGGCAAATATTTCCATCAGAGAGGCAATCTTGTCATATAAATGATCCATGACAGGACTATACAACTCAATACACCTGTCAATGACTTCATTTAAATAAACTTAGATTTTATGTCATAATTTAATCTATATTATAATTGCTAGTTGTCCGTCCCCTGAGCTGTTGGCTTTCAGCAACTGTGACCCCCTGAGCAGTTTAGTTGAATAGCCCTGGTGCAGATAAAGATATAAAATATATACAAAACTATTGGTTTAAAAATATCCGGAGTAGATACTGTATATAGCAGATAGTCCGAGAGGGCCCACGATTCATCTTAGCTTTAGCAACATGTGCTAACAGTGGAGAAATACAGTAAATGTTGCATTAACAGGTAACAGGGCAAATTTGTTTTGTTTTTTTATTCATAGTGTTTCATATTTATTTGATCATTCGTTTATTCATCCGTCCAAGCACGGATGGACGAGTTCTCCAGATTAAGATTCATAATGGCACAAATTATAACAATTTTATAAATCAAGCTAAAACTGTGTCAATAACAGTTACAGTAGTCCTTTGCTGTTCATTTTTCGCAGACTTGCTACTTCGCGGTTTTTCAAAGTAAGATTGTACATGACAGACAACTGGCTGATTGATGGATGAGCAGCACGATTGGCACAGACTATTTATTTTAAATTATTTTAAATTATTTAGCACCTGCTACACCTGTCAAACATTTAACTTGAAAAGTAAAAGATTCCGGTAACCACCACCTCTTTGCGGTTTTTCACTTACTGCGGGGCTTCAGGGTACGAATTTCCCGCAATAAATGAGGGACTACCGTGTTTATACGGTAGTTCTTTTTAAGAAAACGTTTAAGAAGAGCTGTTTTTTTTCTTTCTGCCGTTCATAGTGAACTCTAAACGCTTGCTTTTTCTGTTTGCAGTAAATGCAAAACACGTGAAAAGCTTCACTAAAATTGGACAGATTTCAGAACAGGAAGTAGCATAGCTAAAAGCTTGCTAACATTTGCTAAAGTTTAGCTTCAATGCAGCTTTATTTCTTTGCAGTTATAAAACTCTCCTATTGTAACATCAGGAAATAAATAAGTTTAACTTGAATGCCAACTCCAGTCATTTAAAATATTAACTAATTGCATCATTAATGACAAAAAAATTAATATTCAAAGTACTCTGATCCTCGGCTACAGAAGCTGGCCATTGGGACATGGAATGTCACCTCTCTGGTGGGGAAGGAGCCTGAGCTAGTGTGTGAGGTTGAGAGTTTCCGACTAGAAATAGTCGGACTCACCTCAACGCATGGCTCTGGCTCTGGAACCAGTTTCCTTGAGAGGGGTTGGACACTCTTCCACTCTGGAGTTGTCCCTGGTGAGAGGCGCCGAGCAGGAGTGGGCATACTGGTTGCCCCCCATCTTGGTGCCTGTACGTTGGGGTTCACCCCGGTGAACGAGAGGGTAGCCTCCCTTCGCCTACGTGTGGGGGGACGGGCTCTGACTGTTGTTTGTGCCTATGCACCAAACGGCAGCTCAGACTACCCACCCTTTTTGGAGTCCTTGGAGGGGGTATTGGAGAGTGCGCCTCCTGGGGACTCCCTTGTTCTACTGGGGGACTTCAACGCTCACGTGGGCAATGACAGTGAGACCTGGAGGGGTGTGGTTGGGAGGAACGGCCCCCCTGATCTGAACCAGAGTGGTGTTCTGTTATTGGACTTCTGTGCTCGTCATGGATTGTCCATAACGAACACCATGTTTAAGCATAAGGGTGTCCATATGTGCTCTTGGCACCAGGACACCCTAGGTCGCAGTTCGATGATCGACTTTGTTGTCGTCTCATCTGATCTGCGGCCGCATGTCTTGGACACTCGGGTGAAGAGAGGGGCGGAGCTGTCAACTGACCACTACCTGGTGGTGAGTTGGCTCCGATGGTGGGGGAGGATGCCGGTCAGACCTGGCAGACCCAAACGTATTGTGAGGGTCTGCTGGGAACGTCTGGCAGAGTCTCCCGTAAGACGGAGCTTTAACTCCCACCTCCGGGAGAGCTTTGAACACGTTCCGAGGGAGGCGGGGGACATGGAGTCCGAGTGGGCCGTGTTCCGCGCCTCTATTGTCGAGGCAGCTTATCGGAGCTGTGGCCGCAAGGTTGTTGGTGCCTGTCGTGGTGGCAACCCTCGAACCCGGTGGTGGACACCGGCAGTGAGGGATGCTGTCAGGCTGAAGAAGGAGTCCTATTGGGCCTTTTTGGCTTGTGGGACCCCGGAAGCAGCTGATAGGTACCGGCAGTCCAAGCGGCATGCGGCTCGGGTGGTTGCTGAGGCAAAAACTCGGGCGTGGGAGGAGTTCGGAGAGGCCATGGAGAATGACTTCCGTACGGCTTCGAGGCGATTCTGGTCCACCATCCGGCGTCTCAGGGGGGGAAAGAGGTACGAGACCAACACCATTTATGGTGGAGGTGGCGTGCTGCTGACCTCAACTCGGGATGTTGTGAGTCGGTGGGCGGAATACTTCGAAGACCTCCTCAATCCTACTGGCACGTCTTCCACTGAGGAAGCAGAGCCTGGGGACTTTGGGTCGGGTTCTCCGATCTCTGGTGCTGAGGTCGCCGAGGTGGTTAAAAAGCTCCGCGGTGGCAAGGCTCCGGGGGTGGATGAGATTCGCCCGGAGTTCCTTAGGGCTCTGGATGTTGTAGGGTTGTGTTGGCTTACGCGACTCTGCAATATCGCGTGGACATCGGGGGCAGTTCCCTTGGATTGGCAGACTGGGGTGGTGGTTCCCCTATTCAAAAAGGGGGACCGTAGGGTGTGTTCCAACTATAGGGGGATCACACTCTTAAGCCTCCCTGGTAAGGTCTATTCAGGGGTTCTGGAGAGGAGGGTCCGTCGGATAGTCGAACCTCGGATTCAGGAGGAACAGTGTGGTTTTCGTCCTGGTCGTGGAACACTGGACCAGCTCTACACCCTCAACAGGGTCCTGGAGGGTGCGTGGGAGTTTGCCCAACCAGTTTACATGTGCTTTGTGGACTTGGAGAAGGCATTCGACCGCGTCCCTCGGGGGGTTCTGTGGGGGGTACTCCGGGAGTATGGGGTACCAGGCCCTTTGATAAGGGCTGTTAGGTCCCTGTACGACCGGTGTCAGAGCTTGGTCCGCATTGCCGGCAGTAAGTCAGGCTCGTTTCCGGTGAGAGTTGGACTCCGCCAAGGTTGCCCTTTGTCACCGATTCTGTTCATAACTTTTATGGACAGAATTTCTAGGCGCAGCCAAGGTGTTGAGAGGATCCGTTTTGGTGACCTTAGAATCGCTTCTCTGTTTTTTGCAGATGATGTGGTCCTACTGGCTTCATCAGTTCGTGATTTACAACTTTCACTGGAGCGGTTTGCAGCCGAGTGTGATGCGGCCGGGATGAGGATCAGTTCCTCCAAATCCGAGGCCATGGTCTTGAGCCGGAAAAGGGTAGCATGCCCTCTCCGGGTCGGGGAGGAGGTCCTGCCCCAAGTGGAGGAGTTTAAGTATCTCGGGATCTTGTTCACGAATGAGGGAAAACTGGAGCGTGAGATCGATAGGCGGATAGGTGCAGCGTCCGCAGTGAAGCGGGCGCTGTACCGGTCTGTCGTGGTGAAGAGAGAGCTGAGTCAAAAGGCAAAGCTCTCAATTTACCGATCGATCTACGTTCCCACCCTCATCTATGGTCATGAGCTTTGGGTTATGACCGAAAGAACAAGATCTCGGATACAAGCGGCTGAAATGAGTTTTCTCCGCAGGGTGGCTGGACTCTCCCTTAGAGATAGGGTGAGAAGCTCAGTCATCCGGGAGGGACTCGGAGTAGAGCCGCTGCTTCTCCACATCGAGAGGAGCCAGTTGAGGTGGCTCGGGCATCTGGTTAGGATGCCTCCTGGACGCCTCCCTGGTGAGGTGTTCCGGGCATGTCCCACCGGGAGGAGACCCAGAGGAAGACCCAGGACGCGCTGGAGGGACTATGTTTCTCGGCTGGCCTGGGAACGCCTTGGGATTCCCCCAGAGGAGCTGCTCCAAGTGGCTGGGGAGAGGGAAGTCTGGGCCTCCCTACTTAGGCTGCTACCCCCGCGACCCGACCCCGGATAAGCGGAAGAAGATGGATGGATGAAGAACTCATATTTTCTCAATTGGTTATTTAAATCTGATAATTACAGCATACATATTACATTAACTCACATGCATGCAGTATAGCAAAACTTTTATGTACCTAAAATCAGTCTTTTATTTATGTTTGGTGAATTTAACATGAAATACACAGAATGGTTTAAATTGGGGTTGCGAATCTCTGTGTCTGGAGAATCAATTCGATTCCGATTTTTGTGTCACGATTCGATTCAAAATCGATTTTTCAATTCAGCAACAATTTTTGATTCAGAAACTATTTTTCTTTTAAAATTGTCATAAATTTAGTTTCAGTTTTGTAACTGACAAGCTGAAAATAATAAACAACAATGTAAACAAATGGAACATTTATTTAAAACAATAATTTTAAACTGAGAATATTAAACAACAATGTAAACAAATTACATTGTTTACATTGTATGTCAGTTGCAGTTTTGTAACTGACAAGCTGAAAAGAATAAACAACAATGTAAACAAATGGAACATTTATTTAAAACAATAATTTTAAACTGAGAATATTAAACAACAATGTAAACAAATAGAACATTTATTTAAAACAATAATTTTAGGTTCTGTACTGTATCAAATGTTTTGCATCATTTGATATTTATACCAAAAAAAGGAACAAATTATACAGGAATGCATTAAATTCTGTAACTTAAATTACCAGTATTAGGTTAGCTTAGTTGCCTGGACTTCTCTAAAACAATAATAGAAAAAGAAAAATCTAGGAACAAATAATTAATCCATCCATCATCTTTACCCACTTCTTCCTTTAAGAGTCACAGGGTTCACTGATGTCCATGTCCAGCCATCACTGTGCGAGAGGCGGGGGACACCTGGACAGGTCTCCAGTCCATTATAGACATGTGTGTATA
>JBBPBX010001304.1:65525-82793 GCA_038048925.1 Garcialebias charrua
AAGTATTTATTCATGTTTGACAATAAACAAAACAGTCTTGTGTATAGTTAAACTGTATGCTTATACACATTGATGACAGGATTGCTTTTTTTTTCTGTGACAGCATTTCACCGATGCTCCCAGCAAAACTGTGCGAATGACTTACAGAAACAGAGAAATGGCTGAAATGTTTTTAAAGTCAGACCTCAAATAATGTTAATAAAACATGTTTGTCTTGTGGAAACTACTACTGTATATTTTTTCAACGCAGAAAGAGTTCAAATGATGACAGCTAACAGTGCAGTGGTCTGTTCATTTTTATACAGCTGCATGTTTTATGCTATTTTATTCACCTGTTATTTCTTCAGGGGGGTTGAAGGAAGAATCTCTTTGCATGTCGCAGGTTGAAACAGGTTGAAACTTCAACACAGGCAGTGGACTGAGGAACAGCGAGGTCTCGTAGTAGACCTAGCTAGCTGCTAGCTTAGCAACTGTCCAGTAGCATTCTGCTGCGGGAGGTTGTTCTCTGTTTTGTCTGTTTCCCATATCCAAGATGTAATGTAGGAACGTAATCCACGGAGCTTGGATCACCACCATCCACGGATCACCACCATCCACGGAGCTTGTCACCACCGCGACCGTTGGCAGTATTGACGCGTCACCCCCAGACTTCCGGAAATTTCTGGAAAAATACGAGTGCGCATGCGCGATGACGTCAACTGGTAAAAGGTCTATTCAAAGAGCAGGCTGTGTGAGAGTGAGGTTAAAAACAGACTGAGATGACACACACAAACCTATGTAAATTGAAAGCTGAGATAACACACACACATCCTATGTAAATTGACAAATCACACATCACACCTTAACAGTAGGGGTTTCTTAAGGTCTTTGTTAGTCTAATTCACAAGAAGCGGCAAATTAGACTAACAAAGACCTTAAGAAACCCCTACTGTTAAGGTGTGATGTGTGATTCATCAATTTACATAGGATGTGTGTTGTTATCTCAGGTATGTGTGTGGGTTATCTCAGCTTTCAATTTACATAGGTTTGTGTGTGTCATCTCAGTCTGTTTTTAACCTCACTCTCACACAGCCTGCTCTTTGAATTGAGAAAGCCTTTTGGATGAAGGGCGAAACGTTTTCTTCTGTTACAAATAAAGTCCAGATGTTTTTGTATTGAACGCTTGTTCTGATTTTATCATGTCCTGGATGGCTGAGAATCTTCACCAGCATATTGTAGGCAGATATTTAGGACCGTTTTAAACAAACATATTATTTGTTTGAGTTTTGCGCCTACAGACCGAAGCAGACATTTGCTCTACACTTGGGTGTTGTTTAGTTTGCCACACATGGTAAATTTACATGTATGAAGTGTGACTGTGAAAGGTGTAGCTAAACAAAAATAAAAGATGAGAAGCAGTTGTAGATTGGCATCATGACATTTATTCCACAAATGAGTAGAACACACGTGGGACGGAGCAAAGTGTGTGTGTGTGTGTGTTGGGGGGGGGCTGTGCATGTTGTTTAGCGAGCATGAGTGGAACACCGCGCTGGGCACTCAGAGCTCTCAACACGACAGGGGTTTGAAGAAGGGAGTGAGTCCATTCCTCTTCCTCCACCTTTCCCTCTATCAGCCAAGATGTTGAGAGGTGACCCCTCGAGAGCTTTCTTCCTACATATGGATGAACCAACAACTTAGCTCTAATGGGCTCAGCTCCATGTTGCTGCTGGGAGTGTGGAGATGACCGAGGCCCTTGTCACATTGTGCGCGCGTGTGTGTGTGCATGTGTCTGTGTGTGCGTGTTTGTGATAGCAAGAGAAACACACAGAGTGAGATTGAGTGCTTTGTACAAAGAACTTGTATTATTAATGAAATCACCCTGGCAGAAGGGTCTCTTCTTGGAAGTGTCCCACAACCACTGAGATTTGCAACATGCGTTCACACACACACATACAATTTCCCCCTCTTTTGTTGAGTGTGCAGTCCATCTCTACTTTTTTCCAGCACTCTTTTCACTCTGTGCCTCTTTCTTATTCTGTCTTCCCTTCTTTATCCTCCTTTCTGTGCTCGTCTTTTATTCATAGACTTGGCCAAGACGTCCAAGCTTTCAGGCCAAAACTGCTGCCATGCTCCAGCCCCTCCAACACGACCCTCCTATTCTCTCTGCATCTTTTATTATTTTTTTCCTCCACCTGCATTAGGATTTGTCAACACCCCCAAGGAAAAACTTTTCTTCCACGCTGACTTCGTTCAGCCAGGAGTAAAAAAAAAAAAAAAAAACAGCTGAATGTCGTAAACCTCTTCAGTAGAGAGAGGGAAAAAAATGGAGTTGGCGCTTTGAAAATAAAAGCTTACCTTTCCCCTTTAAAAGTCCTCTCTTTTTTTTCAGATCACACCCATTTAATGTAAAGCCAAGCAGTGAATCTGCAGAGAAGTTATGCAAAAACACCCACCCACCTACAACTCCCTGTTGGAAGAGATGTTACATCTCAATTTGATCGACTTGGTGAAAAGAAAGATTAAAAAAAGCCTATTTCTTTTAGGAATGCATATAATTTGCTGCCTTTCACGCCAGAGTTGTAGCTAAATCCTCTTTGGATGAGAAATGATGCGTCGCACCTAGGCTTGTCGCGATAAACAATAAATCAATTAATCGCATGATAAATTAAGATTATCGACCTCATTTTCATTTATCGGCTTTATCGTTTCGTCGTGTCTCTCTCTTTCTACTGAAGACACTGGATGACAAAAAGGCTGAACTCTGGTGCTCTTCACTGATCCCTCTCTTTCTCTTTTTTCTCTTTTAAAAAAAAATCTGTTTTAGCCGTCCAAAATTGCGTTTTTGGATCGTTAAAAGCAACAAAGCTGAGAAGCTAAGCTACAAGCTAAGCTAACAGGCCGACCTCGGGAAATTGTCGAATCTCCAAAATTAATGGTTGAAGCCCGTGCCTTTGTGTAAAAAGTTGTTTTTCTCTGCAAAAAGAAGCTGAGAACTTGTTTACTGATTTTTTTATTAAAAGCTTTGTGTGACAAATGCTATGTTAAAGAGCTCAAACCACACCGAGCATCTGCCATTTTGATAACCAAAAAATTTGAACGAGAAACAGCTCATAACACGTCAAGGGACCTCCCTCCCATTTTTCTTAGAGACACGCTGCTCACTCCCTCACTATCCATCCTTCGGTTCAGTCTTATACTGCCATCCAGTGGTTTAAAAAAGTACTACACAAAAAAAATTACCAACATGTCTTTTTTTTTTACATTTTTGGGCTCTAGTGGCCTTTATTGTAGAGGATGAGGGCAAAACGGGTAGAGAGGGGAGAGACATTGCGGAAAATAGCTCGTCGGGACCGGGACACGAACC
The DNA here is from genome assembly GCA_038048925.1 of Garcialebias charrua. NCBI lineage: Eukaryota > Metazoa > Chordata > Actinopteri > Cyprinodontiformes > Rivulidae > Garcialebias > Garcialebias charrua. The sequence continues at coordinate 68,869 of JBBPBX010001304.1, forward strand.
CGCGACACCCGCAGTGAGGCCCAGCCTCAGAACATGTGCCGCGCGCTTATCCCCCACACCAAAGCGGCGGCACAAATTACCAACATGTCTTAAGTCAAACAATATTATTGTTTATTGCAATAGTTTCTGAGACAATTAATTGCCCAGCAAAATTTGTTATCGTGACAGGCCTAGTCGCACCCGTTTTGGCTAAACATTAAAAATAACAATATGTTGTTTTGTTGTCTCACTTTCTCTTTTCTTTCTTTCTCTCTATTAAAAAAATAAAATAAAAAATAAATAAATATATAAATAAATAAATAAATAAATAAATAAATAAATAAATAAAAATAATAATAAAAATAAATAAATAAATAAAATTAAAATAAAAAAATACATATTGGAGTGAGAGGATGGCTATAAGGTGTGAAGGGAGGCCATCTATAAATGAAAAAAAAAAAAAAACAATATGTAAACTCTTGTGCAAAATCACAAGATGTCACACAGAGTGTTGTGAATGACGCTCAGCAACTTTCACATCAAATTTAAATTTAGCTCGATATTTGTTCATTTGCATTAAAATCCAACAAGTGTCTCATAAATATTTGGCTAACAGACAAAGAGGATTGACTTCCATATTTATTGCTGAAGTTTTAAGCAAATATCTTTCACATTAAGTAGCAATTTTGATGTGAATTACTGTCGGCTGCAGCCACACCAAAATGTAGCACAGTTTCTGTAAAACTGACTGAATTGTAGTTATTTTTGTGGAAGGTGAGTGGCTTTGGCAACCATCTTGACTAGAATTGACTCCAGTTATAGGCGAACTTTCAAGTATTACTTTCTGCAAGTTTCATTAAAATCCATCCAGTGGTGCATGAGATAATTTGGTAACAGAAAAACCCACAAATATGGGCAAAATATTACCAGGCTGTAGACATTTGGCAGTGGGCAATGATAAAATTTACAACCCCACCCCCACCCCATCCCACATTGTACATTTACATTTATATCTCTATACAGTATAATCTATAGATGATGGATGTTTTGTGAGTTTGTTCAATTTTAAGGTGGTATGTCATCACAAAAGGACAAAAAAATTAACAAAATGTATTTTGTAGAATGAGTCTTCTTATTTGCATGTAACTGCTTAGAAATTTTAATACAAATTACTTTATTTTTTACACATTTTGCTTTTATTGAGTAATACACTTGATACCTTTGTGGAAATTTGTGATATTAACAAATGGGGTTAGCATGTGGGATTTTTATCAATGTCATTCTAACATTAAAATGCTAGTTTTTAAAGAGTTTTTAATACAAATTTATTTCAGTTTTATTTTTTTTATTTTTGTACAAAGCTGCAGTGTTTAACTTTATTCAATATCCTGCTTGGTCAGATCAGGGTATTTGTGAATGTACAGAAATTGTACACAGAGCTGTATGTGCGCATCTACTCAGTATGTTTCAGCAATAAATGTGCATTTCTGATTTGTAGAAAGGAAAACAAACTCGAAACGTCCAAAGGCACACAACTCGTACACACACAATCAACAATACAAAAACAGGATGCTTTAGACAAGAGGCGTTGCCAAGGAAACGGTGGGAAGGAACCCTTATTTGTGCTGAGCATATTTTCATTTGGGCTGAAGCAGAGAGGCATTCAAACCCTGGGAGGGTGCAAGTGGTGATCTGTCCTGACAGCTCCTGCAGTCTCCCAAGGTGTAACACAGATACACTAACACATGAGTGGACAAGTGCTCAACCACTAATATGTATAAACACACACACACACACACACACACACACACACACTGGCTGAAAGTAAAAAAAATCATGTCCAGCTTTAGTGCTTCTTTGGTCAGAACCTTAGCTAAACATTGGTGTGGTTGTAGCTAACGGTCATTCAAAACATTCCAGTCACCAACAGTTCCTGTGAAATAATGCAGAATAATGGATGAGATTGCATATACAGGTGGTCCCCGAGTTACGACGCAGTTCCGTTCCTACACCTGTTCGTAAGATGGAAATCGTCGTAAGTCGGAAAATACGTCCAAACGGCACCTCATACGTGTACGTACAGTACTTTATTTTACCAAGCACTTAGCCTATCCTAACACATTACCCTACATAATTATCAAAAACCACTTACATTTAAGAGACATAATGAAGGATAAAAAGAGTTAATAACCTACTGGTATGCTGGTGACCGTCTGTTAGCCTGTTAGCTCGTTGCACCTCCGAGTTCTGCAGCTTCCAGCAACTTCACGCGGTCCACAGCGTTTACAGCAATGTCTGTTAGCATGTTAGTTAGCTTCTGCAGCTTCCAGCAACTTCACGTGGTCCACAGCGTTTACAGCAATGTCTGTTAGCATGTTAGTTAGCTTCTGCAGCTTCCAGCTACTTCACGCGGTCCACAGCGTTTACAGCCATGTCTGTTAGCATGTTAGTTAGCTTCTGCAGCTTCCAGCTGCTTCACTCGGTCCACAGCGTTTATAGCTCCTAACCTCCTCTGCCGTCTGCCATGAGGTCTGTAGTAATTTTTCACTAAAGCTACTCCCCTCAGTTTCCACCAAGTGCTCTCTTCCCTCCCTCCTGTAAATTTAAAGGCGCATGAACCATTTAAAGGCGCATAAACCACGTAACTCGAACAATGCTTTTCAATGGGAGGGCGTTCGTAAAGTCGAAACGTCGTAAGTCGAGGCCGTCGTAACCCGAGGACTACCTGTAATGTTATTTTTAATCCGTCCATTATCTTTACCTGCTTGTTCCATTCTGGGTCTATGGTTTCCATATCCAGCAGTCACTGTGCAACAGGCGGGGGACACCCTGGACTGGTCGCAAGTCCATCACAACGCAACAGAGAGACAAATGAGCATGCACATGCTCACGCACACCTAGGGACAATTTAGAGTTAGCAACTCACTGGAGTACTAGAAGAAAACCCACGCATGCAAGAGAACATACAAACTCCACCCCAAAAGGTCCCCAATTCGAACAGGCAACCTTGTCGCTGAGAGGTGACGGCTCCACCGACAGTGCCAAGATGTTTTACAAAAATAGTTTTGATTCTGTTGATTCTTTGCATAAGAGGATCTTATTCTAATACAGGTAGTCCCCGACTTACGACGGAGATCCGTTACTACGTGACGTCGTAAGTCGAATTTCAACATAAGTCAGAACATACATAAATATTACACCATATACATGTACAGTACTGTATTAATAAGCACTTCACCTATCCTAACACAGTACCCTACATAATTATCAAAAACACATACATTTGGTGCCATAATGAAGGAAAAAAAGAGTTAATTTCTTAATGGGAGCTGGTGAAGCCTTCCTCCATGTGTTAGCATGTTAGCTCGTTGCTCCACCAACGTCTGCAGATGCCTGTGCTTCGCGCGGTCCAGGGCGTTTACAGTAAGGTCTGTTAGCATGTTAGCTCGTCCCCTCCTAACCTCCTCTGCCTCCGGTCTGCCTCGTAAACCTCCGGTCCAACAATAAGGTCTCCGGTAATTTTCCACTGAGCGCCGCTGCTTCTGCCGTCAAGCTACTGCTGCCGTCAAAACCGGAAGGAACTCGGAACTTGGCTTTCAAAATAAAAAAATTCAAAATATGTTTTTAATTTTTTTTATTTTGTGGGAGATACGTGACGTAACCGCGAAACGTCGTAACTCGAGGCCGCCATAACCCGAGGACTACCTGTACTCTGTCATGAAAAGTGCCAATGAGTGCTAGGCTTGTTTTAGGTTGCAGAACTTATCATTTGTGAACACCAAAGTTCATGCTCAATAATCCAGATAAAAATCCAACAATGTTCAGTCAGGTCCTCTAGACCGTTTTTTTTTTCTGAGACGTTTCATCCTTCATCCTTCATCCAAAGGACTTCTTCAGCACAAGGAGTCACAAATGAGGAGTCCCACAAGCACCACACTCCTATAGTATGAAAAAAATACAGTTTGATGGTGTTAAGATGGTTTCTGGGACCCGCCCTTTCCCCCGTCAATTCCTCCAAAGCAGCCATGCTACAGTTTGTTTGTGGCTCCTCGGGCTGATGAAGTACTTTGGTTGAAGGATGAAGCGCCTCAGAAAAAAGAAAGAAAAAAACTAAACCATCCAGATGACCTGACTGAACATTTGTGAAGTTCCCTAAATGAGGACAAACACATGTAGGAAATCAAACTGTGACTGTATTTATTGTTTTTTGGGGGTGGTGGTGGGGGGGTGGTTTGTTCAGGGGTAACTGGTGTAGCATTTAACTGAGACAGAGTTGATGCAGTGAACATGTAAATATAATGCTCTTGAAAAGAAAAAGAGCTTTACATGAAGACTTTCTGCTCAGATTCTTCATCTTCAGCCTTTTATTAGGAGGTGCTACACTGTGACTGTCCACATGAGGTCGCTGTGGCTTGATGTTCAGAAACATCAGCTGCAACTTTGTGCTCCTCAAATTCTCCACACTCTGTCCCAAAATCCTTTCAGGACCTTTCACTGTTTCACATTTGTATATAATTTTACTGTTTATATCTCCTCAAATTTCATCAGTCTTTTGCTACATTTCATAAAAATTCCTGTCTTTTGTTTTGTTTTCTGTTCATCTAAAAAAATTTTTTTTACACCTGTATTGTCTGTAAATTTGTCATGAAATTAAGTTTATTTTAAAAGATTTGTTGTCAACAAAAATTGCATGTTTTAAAAAAAAAAACTTTAGTATGAATGCCACAAAGTTTGTTTTGTCAGCCTTACACTAACAGATCTCTAAACAAACTGCGATGTCAGACAAAGATAACCCGCATAAATACGAAGTGCAGTTTTTAAGGGATTATTTCATTTAATAAGAGAAAAAACAGCTTGTCAACCCGGCCTCAGTAAGATGTTTAAAATCTGCGCCTTAACAATCCGGTCTGACAAAGCTCTCTGTGTTCTGTACTAATAAAGAGAACGTGTCCTTGAAATGGTTATTCAGGGTTTAACTTAAGGAGTCATCAATGTTTGGTAGGGTCTGTAGCTCTTTAGCTGACCTGTGTGGCCTGGAGAGATGTGCAACACAAGAAAAGAATACATTTTCTGGCAGTGTCGAGTGCATTCTCATGAGTCCTTCTTCTTTTCTCAGACTGGGGGGTATGATTGTCGCTTACAAGATAGTGCCAGATGAAATTGATGAAATTAAGGTAAAGATCGTCCATGCTGTTTTTTTAATTTTTTTTTTTTTTAATGTGCACGGATGATCTTCATACATGTGGGCATGCTTGCCAACAGGAGACTCTGGTGCACTGGTGCGATGAAAAAGAGCTCAACCTCATCCTCACCACCGGAGGCACGGGCTTCGCTCCGAGAGACGTCACACCAGAGGTGAGCCGTGATTTATGTTTCAACGTGTCACTCGTAAAGCTATCAACATGCCATTCAGCATGCAAGAAGAAAAGTGTAGCTGTTTTAGGTCTTAACTTTGCTGTTTGAGAGGTAACGGTCCTAAATTTAAAATGTTGCATGAGGATGCATTGCAACCATTTCAGGTGGGACGTTTTCTACAAGAGGGTTAAGCGCAGAAAGTGGAGGAGCTTTGTTAAATGTTACCGTGAGTGGATTTTGAAAGGTACATGTCTCCTGGTGCTGCACGTGCTTCATTAGCAGCAGTTTTTACTGATCAGCTCATGATTTCCACTAATTAGTCCTCTGGTCAAATGGTAAAGAAAGAGGTACACATCTGTGTTTTATAAAACCTTCTTTCGGCTGTTTCCTCTTCAGGGGTCTCCACAGTGAGTCTTCCTCCTCTGCATCCTCTGTCTTCACTCTATCTCCATGTCCTCTCTAACTGCATCCATATATCTCCTCTTTGTCTTTTCCTGGCAGCTGCATTTCTAACATCCGTCTACCAGTATACCCACTGTTCCTCCTGGACATGTCCAAACCATCTCAGTCTCTAACTTTATCTCCCAGTTGTTCAACATGTGCTGTACCTCTGATGATCTCATTCCTGATCTTATCCATCCTTGTCACTCCTAAGGAGAACCTCAGCATCTTCATTTCTGCCACTTCCAGTTCTGTCTCCTGTCTTTTTGTCCATGTCTCTGTCTCCAGACCTTACAACATAGCTGGTCTCACCACTGTCTTGTAAACTTTTCATTTGCCTTTTGCTAACACCCCTTTACGGAAGGGCATTGCATTCAACCATGAAAATATTTTTTTGGAGCTTATGTAGTAAAAACGTGATAATTATGTAGTAAAAACGTGATACTAAGTAGTAAAAACGTGATAATTATGTAGTAAAAACGTGATACTAAGTAGTAAAAACGTGATACTATGTAGTAATAACGTGATACTATGTAGTAAAAACGTGATAATTATGTAGTAAAAACGTGATAATTATGTAGTAAAAACGTGATACTAAGTAGTAATAACGTGATACTATGTAGTAAAAACGTGATACTATGTAGTAAAAACGTGATAATTATGTAGTAAAAACGTGATACTAAGTAGTAAAAACGTGATACTATGTAGTAAAAACGTGATAATTATGTAGTAAAAACGTGATAATTATGTAGTAAAAACGTGATACTAAGTAGTAATAACGTGATAAGTTTACATGTAGGATGCACGCAGTATGTCAGGAGGCTTAGTCCCTTCAAATATAAGGTAAACCCATGCAGCGCTACATATCTTCAGTAGCACACTGTGAACACACCTGCCTTCCACTCAAAGGACGTGAGTTCGAATCCAACCTGGGGTGAAGTTACTTTGCTTCTTTTTTTTATTGTATTTTGCTTCTTTTTTTATCGGATAAATAAAATAAAAAAGCAGTTTGTGTTAACCACAGGCATATTAAGTCTATGCTGTTAACCGTTTCTACATTAGCTGCGTATCCACACCTTCTCTTTCAGGCGGTCACGTGGTTCACGCAGCAGTTCCAATCAGCTCCTCGCTGCCAGTCAGTTTGACTTCACTTATCTTATTCTTATCCACCTTACTTACTTTTGTACATTTACATGTACAAAAACATGTCAATAAAACACAGGTTTTTCATAAACAAACAGCTTGTTGTTATGCATTACCGCCACCTTCTGTATTGGAGTGTGACCCAGAATGAAACACTAACCTACATTCTCCTGAGAAGTTCCAATTTGTACAACAGTAAATTAAAAAATGCCCTACTTTAAATGTGATTAGAATGTAAGTGAAGTAACTCAACTAAATGAAACTTTGTTGTGGCTCATGGAATCGATCTTATTTTTTTTACCAGGGTATTAAAAGCCTACTACTGCCACCATGTGGAAACTTTATGAATCTACTCTGATGCATGCTCAATAATCCAGGTAGAAAAATCTAAAAAAGCTAAGTCTGGTCCTCTGGACATTCAAAAAATAAAACAAAACAAAGCAAAAAAAGTAGAAACGTTTCGTCTTTCGTCCGAAAGACTTCCTCAGTCTGAGTTGCTGTGTTCAGCTCAGTCTTATAAATAGCACCCTCCCACAGTGGAACAACCAGTTGGCTGATGACAGCCGAAACCAGCTGCTCACATGATCAAGGAGGACCATCAGCCTAACAATGGATCATTAGCACCCTGATGGTTGTTTGCTATTCACAGAGGGCTGAGTGATACTAGCAATAACAGCATTGTAAGAGGGGGACAGTTGAACCCGGAGGCCTCCACCTCTGTTTAATGATGGACGGTTTCTTTTCACAAAGATGGCCTCCTTTACTCCTCTCTCAAACCATCGTTCCTCTCTATCAAGGATGTGAACATCTTCATCCCTGAAAGAGTGACCGCTGGCCTGGAGATGAGTGTAGACCACAGAGTCCTGACCTGCCCTTACCAAAAAGCAGTATATTTAAGTATACTTCAAGTATAATTTGTAGGTACTTATGTGACTTGAAGTATACTTTTAAAGTACTTATCTGAAATATACTAAAAAGACGTTTATTTAAGTATACTAAGAGTATAGAGTACTTATTTTATAAAATAATGACTGTAAAAATACTGTAGGGTGTTTAGTTTTGTAAATTTTTAAAGTATATTTCAACATGTAAACACATAATAATAATAATAATAATGAATTCAATTTATAACGCACTTTTCATTAGTGAAAATCTCAAAGTGCTACACATATATTGAATGCTACACACATTTATAAACCGGTAGCGGCAGACTACCATGCAAGGTGCTTTCCAGTCCTACCGGGAGCAACTCGGGGTTAAGTGTCTTGCCCAAGGACACAACGACACATGGTGTGGGGAACCGGGATTTGAACCGCCAACCTTCTGATTGGGGGACGACTGCCATTACCACTACACCACGGCCGCCCATCTTTCAGAATACTTTAGAAAATAATTTTTAGCATATAAATAGTGTTGTGCAAGTATTGTTAAGCAAACTTACAAGTGTAACCTAACAAGGGATTACTTTGAAGATCACGACTTGGACTTTTTCTGAATCAGAACGGATGTCGCCGGGTGAGTCCAGCACTTTGACGGAAATAATACCACCAAATTGTTTGTTTTTTAACGACCCGCGGCAGTCAGGTCATGGTGGTGGATTAACAATATTCAAATCAACTTTTAACTGTAAACAACTGCCCACCCAGTCTCCTGCTCCAGTTTTGAGCTGACTGTTTTTGAACTAGGCCATTCACCTGTGACTTTATGTGCTCTGGTCTATCGGCCACCTCGTTCTAAGAACTTCATCAGTGAGTTTTCTGATTTCCTGGCTGAATTTACAGCTGAATATTCTCGGGTGGTCATTTTTGGCGATTTCAACTTGCATGTGTGTTGTCATGAGAAACCCATGGTTAAAGCTACTCAATGTAACTTTGTAGTGCAATCTGTAACTTTTATAACAATATATTTTTAATATATTTCTTCACTCTGTCACTATCTACTGACAGACTGATGTTAGACAAAGTAATCTCTGAAAAAAACTATAGTCCCCTTGCTTCTCTATCAGCATTTATAAAAACACTAAAAACACAGAGTGACCCGTCCTTAACCAGCCAATAAAAACAGAGTTTTTATTCAGCCAATAAAGCTGTGATTCTGTTCATAACTTTTATGGACAGAATTTCTAGGCGCAGCCAAGGTGTTGAGAGGATCCGTTTTGGTGACCTTAGAATCGCTTCTCTGTTTTTTGCAGATGATGTGGTCCTATTGGCTTCATCAGTTCGTGATCTACAGCTTTCGCTGGAGCGGTTTGCAGCTGAATGCGATGCGGCCGGGATGAGGATCAGTTCCTCCAAATCCGAGGCCATGGTCTTGAGCCGGAAAAGGGTAGCATGCCCTCTCCGGGTCGGGGAGGAGGTCCTGCCCCAAGTGGAGGAGTTTAAGTATCTCGGGATCTTGTTCACGAATGAGGGAAAACTGGAGCGTGAGATCGATAGGCGGATAGGTGCAGCGTCCGCAGTGAAGCGGGCGCTGTACCGGTCTGTCGTGGTGAAGAGAGAGCTGAGTCAAAAGGCAAAGCTCTCAATTTACCGATCGATCTACGTTCCCACCCTCATCTATGGTCATGAGCTTTGGGTTATGACCGAAAGAACAAGATCTCGGATACAAGCGGCTGAAATGAGTTTTCTCCGCAGGGTGGCTGGACTCTCCCTTAGAGATAGGGTGAGAAGCTCAGTCATCCGGGAGGGACTCGGAGTAGAGCCGCTGCTTCTCCACATCGAGAGGAGCCAGTTGAGGTGGCTCGGGCATCTGGTTAGGATGCCTCCTGGACGCCTCCCTGGTGAGGTGTTCCGGGCACGTCCCACCGGGAGGAGACCCAGAGGAAGACCCAGGACGCGCTGGAGGGACTATGTTTCTCGGCTGGCCTGGGAACGCCTTGGGATTCCCCCGGAGGAGCTGCTCCAAGTGGCTGGGGAGAGGGAAGTCTGGGCCTCCCTACTTAGGCTGCTACCCCCGCGACCCGACCCCGGATAAGCGGAAGAAGATGGATGGATGGATGGATAAAGCTGTGTTCCAGTTGTCCTCAACAGAGCTTCTCACGCCCCAACCCACGCCCCCACCTGTCCCAGCCCCAGTGCTGCGCACGTTCTCGTTCAAAGGATTGGAAAGCGATGCAGGACTGTTTTGTATGTGACACAAATGTATTAAATTCCCCTTCTTAATCCCTGATCAGGACTTTTTTTTTTTTTTTCAAAAGTCAAATAATCGCTTCCTCCTCGCTCTGCTCCGCTCCCCCGCTCCGCTCCCTGCTGACTGCATTGAATGAGGAAATGCAGTTGTCACGAGCAAATTAAAGTAGGGTTCAATGTGACTGCCCGTGGCTCTGCTGATTTCCTGGTCTTCTGGTGTGCTGGACCAGCACACCATGGTTTTATTTTATTATTTTAGAACGTTTTATTAACGTATAAACACAGAATATGCAGTGGATCCGAGCGGACATGCAGCAGGAGGCGGAGCAAAACTCAAGTTCAACAGACCACGGACTGTTTTGCGAAATTATTTTCAACAGGGAAAAGCATTCTGCTCCCTCTAGAAACTAGAAAAGCAGAATGCTTTTCCCTGTTGAAAATATTTCTAAGTCCTAGCGTTCTCCAGAAGTTACATATATAACCTTTAAGGACTTTTTAGATTTATTGGACTCATTTAATTTAACTCAACATGTGACCTCTCCCACGCAGCAGCGCGGACATATTCTGGATCTTGTGTTAACATGTGATGTGACTGTTTCAAACCTTGTAATAGGAGACAATGTGTTTTCATACCATATGCCAGTCCAGTTTCAGTTCACCCTCCCCCATGTAACTCCTAAGACATGCATTTCTGCACGTAAAAGCAGGAATGTTAACCATTTAACTGCCACACGTTTCACTGAGGTTTACAACAATGACATGTTACGGTAATTCAGCCCCCATTGTTCCTCTCCAGCACCGAGGAGCTGACATCCCAGTTTGACTCTGCTTGTTTAAAGGCTCTGGATCAAGTAGCTCCTATTAAATCTAAAAGACCAAAACTCAGGGCAGAACCGTGGCTGAATGACGCAACCAGAGCCGTTAGGCAACAATGCCGAAAGGCGGAGCGGAAATGGAAAAATCACAGACTGCAGGTCTCTTTTCAGATGGTAAAAGAGAGCTGGCGCCGATATCAGAAAGCATTGAAAACTGCTAAATCACAATACTTCTTTGATATCATTGCTGCAAACTCTCGCAATACTCATGTTCTGTTCTCCGCCCTAAACTCTGTTCGCCACCTCACTGAACAATCACCCCTGGAAGCCTCGACTGATATGTGCGAGAACTTCCGACATTTCAAATTCAAAGTCAAAGTCAACTTTATTGTCAGAACTGCAATATGTACAGGACATACACAGAACTGAAATTGCGTTCAGTCCCTCGGTGCAACAGTAACTATTTAAACATTGAAACACTGAAACATATAATAATAGACATAAGCATAAAAATTCTTTTTAGATAAAATTGCAACCACACGGGCTCTCATTTCTCCTCCATCTCATGATCTGTCCATCCCACCTAAATCTGTTACTGTTTGTGACCACTTCGAACCAGTCTCTCTGTCCTCTCTAGAGCAGGTCATGTGCAACCTGAAACTATCTGGTTCCCCCTTTGATGTGGTCCCTCCTCGGCTACTATAGGAGGTTTTTCACACTCTAGGTCCCTCCATTCTCTCTATTGTTAATAGCAGTCTATCCTCGGGTGTGGTGCCAAAATCATTAAAACATGCTGCTGTTCAACCCCTCCTGAAAAAACCAAACCTCGACCCGTCAGTATTATCCAACTTCAGGCCTGTCTCCAGACTCCCATTTGTATCTAAACTTCTAGAGAAAATAGTTGAGTCCCAACTAAAGTGCTTCCTGGAGGATCACGCTATCCCCGAGCTATTCCAGTCTGGCTTCAAATCCCTCCACAGCACTGAGACTGCCCTACTGAAGGTTTTTAACGACATCTTCCTATCCACAGACACTGGTGACTCTGTGCTGCTTGTCCTATTGGACCTCACATCCGCTTTCGACACCATCGACCATGAGATCCTCATTGCTAGGTTGGAACAGTGGGTGGGCATCACAGGGTCAGCCCTAAACTGGTTCAGATCCTACCTCTCTGACAGATCCTTTTGTGTTTCCATCAATGGTTTTAGTTCTGCAGTGGCAGCGCTTAAATGGGGGGTTCCACAGGGGTCCATCCTGGGTCCTCTCTTGTTCTCCTTATACCTGCTGCCACTCGGTGCTATTTTCCGGAAACACAACATACCCTTCCACTTCTACGCCGATGACTGTCAAATTTACTTCCCCCTAAGACAAAATGGTACAGGCTCTATTCAACCTCTGCTCGACTGCCTGGCTGACATCAGGGACTGGATGGCTTTAAATTTCTTAAGCTTCAACGATAAGAAGTCTGAAGCCATATTGTTCCTTCCCAATGACACAACCTCGAACCACTGCATCGACCTTTCTGCTCTACCCCTGTCTGAAAAACAAAAAGTCACAAATCTGGGAGTGATAATGGATCCTTCCATGAAACTCAACAGTCATGTAAACATGATCGTCAAATCCTGTTTTTTCCAGCTGAGGCGACTGTCTAAGCTGAAGCCCATATTATCAAAAAATAACCTGGAGACAGTGATTCACGCATTTATTACATCTAGGCTTGATTACTGCAATTCACTTCTGCTTGGCGTCAGTCAGGCCACCATTGCACAATTACAACTGGTTCAGAACGCAGCAGCCCGATTTTTAACTAGTACACGCAAAAGTGAGCACATTACACCAGTCTTGGCCTCCCTGCACTGGCTACCGGTTCATCTTCGAATCCAGTTCAAAATTCTCATGTATGTCTACAAATCACTGAACAGTCTCGCCCCCGCCTATCTCTCAGATCTGATACACCCATATGTCCCTCCACGTGCTTTGAGGTCAGAGGACCGGGTACTTTTAAGAGTTCCAGAAACTCGCCTTAAGCGCAGAGGTGACAGGGCGTTCTCTGTAGCAGGCCCAAGACTCTGGAACGAGTTACCGCTGCTCATCAAACAGGCCCCCTCCCTCTCAGTATTCAAATCCCGGTTAAAAACCCACTACTACTCTGTTGCTTTCAACACCAGCTGATTTGTATTTGATCGTTTTATTTATGATCTGCAATGTTTTTATGTTTTTCGTGTTGTACTTCATTGTCTGTGTTGCCTGTTGCTTGTTTGTTTGTTCAGCACTTTGGTGTGGACTTGTTCCTGTTTAAAGTGCTTTATAAATAAAGTGGTATGGTATGCTAATTACAATGACAACATGGTATTAGTTTCAGAAATTCAAAAATTTAACTTAAATGATAAACTAAACTGTAAACTAGAAGTAAATAACAAGTGCATTGGGAGTATATGAAAAAGTGTACTAGTGGTATACTTTAAGTATACTGTAATAAACTAAAGTATGAACTAGAAGTACATAACAAGTGCATTTGGAGTATAAAGAAAAGTATACTAGTGGTATACTTTAAGTATACTTCATTAAACTAAAATATGAACTTGAAGTACACTATAAGTACATTGGAAGTCTAATTAAAAGTGTACTACTAGTATACTTTAAGTATATACTTTATAAACTTAAAATGGGCCAATTTAGTCGCAAAAAGTATATTGTAAGTAAACTGCGAGTATACTTAAAAGTACACTTGATGCAAAATATCACATCATACTGATGCTGATCTGTTTTCTTGTTGCTGTATTCATCTGTGTTCATCTGTGACCATCTGCTCATGCAGACTCATGTTCGTGCTGCTGTTTATTCCCACTATATTAAGCTTAGTGTATTACTAGTTGATGCTTTTCTTAGTTAGTTCTAGATGTTATTACTGTTTTTCTCTTTCATTTGTTGTTGGATGTAACTGGGACCTCGTGTACATAATCTCGTTTTCATCTCATGTACCACATGCGGTGCAAATGACAATAAAGACTCTCTGACTCTCTGACTCTGACTCTGATTATAATATATATATTATAATATATAT